>MNCI01027230.1:236594-280938 GCA_015680685.1 Gnetum montanum | reverse complement strand
CCTTAGGTGAGTTGATTTCATGAGAAGAAGCCATCCTAATGGTGTGTTGTTTACCGTTATTTAATTTCTTAATTAACTGATTAACCTGAAGGTTCGTTAAAGCTCACAACGATGTGAGTGATATCCCTTATGTTCAATTGGCGTAAAAACACTTAGTCCCCGGCAACGGCACCAATGATGAGTGGCGAGATACCCCTACACTCAACCATACAAATACGAGCGTGTAGGCACGATCCGGTCAAACTCCACAGACTAAATGCCTTAACGCCACAAGAAATACTTGGGTTTAATCATTCATTGTCTTCTTAGGCTTGCTTGTATGTGTCATGGTGTATGGTTAAGCAAGTCTGAGGTATATGATTTTTTTGGTATTTTTCAGTTTATCTCCTAAGTTATGAGGGAAAGGGTTGAGAAACTAACTAACTCTAACTAATGTCCTAAGTCTAAATTAACTAGCGTCAGCATCCGTTCCCACTTACCATACACACCCTGAACCATGCAACTGTGGCTACCAAACGCTAATCGTTACTGGGATCACCACACGTAACGCACATGCTCGAAGTGGTCATATTGAGGAACCTATTTAGCCTAAGTGTGATAAGTAGCTGATTCCTTGGCTAGCCATACACACCCGTGGGTGCTCGTAGTCAAGTCATACTTATCACACATTCTAGCCTAGCGATGAGTAGCCGATTCCTTGACCAACCGTACACGTTGGACTACTACTGGGATTACCAAGTGCAGATCCATTACTTAGGATTTGTTCAGACGTAAAATGACTTGAGGTACATGTGATTTTTTGGATGAGCAAGCTCATTACTACCCATATCAGCTAGTTTGAATGCTCCATTTTTGTACGCTTTGGTGACCAAGTAAGGCCCTTCCCAGTTGGCCGAGAATTTGTCCGTGTGTTCATGGACTGCCTTAAGGACAAGGTCACCTTTCTTGATCAGGCGCTTGTGAATGTCATGTTGATGTCATTGTTGTTGTTGCTTCTAGTACCACTTGATTTGATCCAGTGTGCGTGTTTGTTCCTCCTCCACTGAATCAAGGTCAACAATGTGAGATTCATTGTGTTGACTTTCATCGAGGAGTCCAGAGAGTGTGATTTGCAACAAAGGTATCTGCAACTCCAAAGGTAAAATAGCTTCTGAACCGTAAATAAAACTCTATAGTGTTTTACCTATGGATGTTCTGTGCATCATTTGATATGCCCATAGCGCGTAAATTAGCTGTTTGTGCCATCTTCTTTTGCTTTGATTAAGAATTTTCTTGAGCACCATGATGACCATTTTATTCATGGATTCTGCTTGACCATTGCTCTAAGGATAGTATGGTGATGAAAATGAACATTTGATACCCAGGCTCTCACAAAAGGTTTTGGTTTCAACACTGCTGAATTGTGGCCCGTTATCAGTGATTATGGTCATTGGAATGCCAAAGTGAGTCACAATGTTTTCAAGGATGAAGTTGCATACTTGTTTTGATGTGGTCTTCCTAAGAGTAATAGCTTCTATCCATTTTGTAAAATATTCCGTTGTAGTTATAATGAAGTTATGTCTTGCGGAAGATGGGGGAGTTATTGGTCCTATGATGTCTAATCCCCATTTCTGGAAAGGCCATTTGATTTGAGCTGTATACAACTCATTAGGTGGCACATGTATGCGATTACCATGTTTTTGACAGGTGCTGCACACTTTGACTTTGGAGAAACAGTCATACTCCATGTGCAGCCAATAGTAGCCTAAACATCTAATTTTGGTTGCCATTGCCTTGGGTGCTCTGTGCCCTTTGCAAAGTCCTTCATGAACTTGCTCCATGATGGTTTGGCCATCGATGCTAGTAATGCATTCTAACAAAATGCCTTCATAGGATCTATGACATAACGTGTCCCCTACTAGTGCATACTGCCGAGAGCATTTCCGCACCACGTACTTCTGAGCATTCATTAGATGTTGAGGTGGTTCACCATGTAGAAGGTACTCCTTTATATCATCGTACCATTCCACGGTGTGTGTCATGCTAACAGATGCTATGGGTAGTTCATCGGGAGCATCAGTTATGGGCTTGGCACAACTCATTATGGAGCTGGGCAATGCATGAAACATGTCAGGTGAAATGTTTATGGCTAGTGTTGAAAGTGCATTTGCAATGGGATTATTATTTCTAGAAACATGTTGCACATCTATGTTTGTGAATTGTTTTAGCAGATGTTTTGTCAAGTCACAGTATGGTTGTAAATGTAAAGCTTTACACGCATATACATCTATGACCTAGTTGATGACTAACTATGAGTTGCCTCTAACTATGAGCTATGTGATTTTTGAAGTTAGTGTTGCCATGAGACCTCTAAGAAGACCTTCATACTCTACCACATTGTTAGTACAACGAAACTTGAAATGATAAGTAAAGGGTCGGATCACCCTAGAGGGATAAGTGATGATAGCTACAGCACTTGCTCCTCAGGAGGTCGATGCTCCATCAAAGTTTAAGATTATGTCGTAGTTATCAGGTACTGTGTCTATTGTGTTTACGTTCTCATTGGGAAACTCTGGGTTGATCGTTGCTTGGTCTTGCGTCGGTGATGCAGTCATTTGATTGACTATAGCTTGACCTTTAACGGATGATTGAGCTATGTAGTGCAGATCAAACTCAACAATCATTACTTTCCATCTAGCTATCTTACTTGATTCATATATGTTGTTCATGATAGCTCTAAGCATGTTATCTTTACAGATGATATTAACTTGGTTACAGAAGAGATAATGTCGCCACTTCTTTAAAGAAAAGATAAGGGAAAGGCATGACCTCTCCACGTCATTATAACATTGCTCATAGGCTACTAATGCATGGCTCAAGTAATAAACAGGGATTTCTGTTCCATCATCGCATTTCTGACAAAGCATAGATGCGATAGATGATTTGGATGTTTCAAGGTAGATGTAAAATGCTTTATTGTTCTGTGGTGGATGAACTGTCAATAGTCAAGCTAGTGCCATTTTGATGTTCTCAAAGGCTTCTTGGCACTATGGAGTCCATTCAAAATGGACATTCTTGTGCAATAAGTGCTGCATAGGTGTTAACTTGTTTGTAAGTTTTTCAATGAAATGTCTGATAAATTGTAATCTACCTTGTAGACCACAAAGTTTAGTAAGGTTGCTAGGTGGTTTTAGATTTGTTATTGCCTTAACCTTATCCAGATCTACTCATATCCCTGTCTCAGATACGACGAATCCAAGCATTTTACCTGTTTTAACACCAAAGACATATTTCTTCGGGTTGAGTCTAAGCTCATATTTTAGATAATGTTTTAGTACCAAGTCTAGATCTTGTACATGTTGCTTAGTCATTTTTGATTTGATTGCAATGTCATCTACATAGTCATTGAGTGAGTTGAACATATAATCACTAAAGATGAATGTCATCGCTTGTTAATACGTGGCCTTGATGTTCTTGAGACTGAATGGCATCATTGTATAGTAAAATGTACCCCATGGTGTCATAAAGGTTGTCCTGAGTTGATGTTCGAGGTTGATCCTAATCTGGTTGTATCTTGAAAAGCCATCCATAAAGGATAACAATGCATGCTTAGCAGTTGCATCAACAAGTTGATCGATGTTAGGTAGCGGGAAGTCATCTTTTATGGTTGCAATGTTAAGGTCTCAGAAGTCAATGCATAGATGAATGCTTCCATTCTTCTTTGGGACTATAACCATGTTGGATACCCAATCAGCGTAATCCACAGCTCGGATGAAACTAGCTTGATAAAGCTTCGTGATCTCATTGCGAACTACCAATGCTACTTCAGGCTTGACCTTGCGTGCTTTTTGTTTCACTAGCCTTAGTTTTGGATCAAGTATAATGTTATGCTGGACTATTCAAGGGTTGAGCCTAGGCATGTTAGTGTAAGTCCAAGCAAATGCTTTCATGTTTTCTTTTAGCACTTGAGTTATGTCACTAGCAAGTTGTGGATTTAATAGAGTACTTAGTTTTAAAATTTTAACTTCGCCATCTGACATAGTTATGGGGACTTCAACTAGGGGATCTTTGGTAATGTTATCGGCTTCTAGCTCCAGAGATTTTGTCATTCCTTTAAAGCAATCTAGTGTTTCTTGGGTTGATGCGACTAAATTATTATATGTTGGGGAGTCTAAATCAATGGACTCTAGATTGATTTCTCGTTTAATTGCTCCATGTGGTCCATTGATAGACAACGGTATGAAGAGTTGCTTGCTATCCATGTATTTGCTCTTACCAATGAAATAGGGAGCTATGTCAGCAAGGGTGAGTTTTCCTTTTTTTCTTAATAAATTGATTTTATGTTTAAAATGTAACCAATGGTACGCCAAGGATAGTTTACCATCATGCCTAGACGTATGGCAGTTTAAGGCCATACTGGGCTAGGGGGCAGTTTAAGGCCATACCGGGCCATGGGTGGTAGTTTAAGGCCATGTTGGGCCATGTGTGTGTACAAGCATTTAAATTTTTTTTATATTTTATATTTTATTTTTATATATTTTTTTATTTTTTTTAAAGTTTAAAGTTTGGGAATTGATAAAAGTAAAAGGGATGAACGTAACCAAAATAACAAAGAATAACATTATGTATTTTACTTTATTTTTAGAAGGTTTTACAATTTGGTGTTACCCAAAGGGGTCAACATAATCAAAAGTAAATATTTTATTTTATTTTGTTATTTTTTTTGGATGCTATTAACCATGGGCCAGCATAAGAGAAGAAGTAACATCATGTATATTTTATTTTTTATTTTAATGTTTTTACTTTTAGAGTGTGAGCATTTTACCTAGGATGTTAGCGTCAAAACAACATGGTAAAAATAAGAGTAATGGTAAAATATAATAAAATAAAAGCGGGGAAATTAAAAAAAGGTTTGACCAGTAAAAGTAAAAGTCATTTCATCATTTTATAGTGTGAGTATTGGAAACTAGGCAACAGTGGCAGCGTAAGCAAGGTGGGTAGCGTACAGCCTGCATCAGAGGTAGAATCAGAGTGTGTGCAGCAGCGTACAGTGTCCCGGAGGGGAGCATGACTAAGTACTGCACCCAGATTTACATCATTCGGAGCCAGATCTGCAGCTACAGTGTCTAGATTTGCAGCATACGGGGCAAAATGGGTAGAGGCAAATAAGACAAGGGCAAGGAAAAGAAGGAGGCAATGCTAGCGTTCATGGAGGAAAGCAAGGAGATGCTTCAACACCTTCGTTAGCCCAGGATCCCTTCATGGATAGGGTCTATGCACAGGTACACTCCTATTTCATGTTTTATTCACCTTTTTTTCTTGCTATTGTTGTTGTTGTTGTTTCCATGTGTATGGCTTAAATGCCCTTGTACCCTAGGCATTTACAGCGTGTGTAAGAAATAGTCTATTTTGGGATAAATTTTTCATGTAAATGGTGTCTTCTGTGTGATTTTAATTCCCTTAACATGAGTAGTTAATTCCTGGATTGCATTTTTTGGGTGTATTTTATTTTTGCAGTAATGGTAAAATGAGGGTGTATTTAGTTTTTGTCGTTTTACTTTACGTTACCTTGTCATTTTACCATCTGGTGAGTGAATGACCCAACAATGTTGAGTTTATTTTGTTATATTTACTATACCCTGCGAGTGCCTAATTTCAGTATGCAACGTGATCGTGAGTTGTTGCCCTCGTTTCTATTGCAGCGTGAGTTTTTCAGTTTGGGCTATTAAGCGTGAGTAGCCATCTTTATGGCCATGGGTATTGATAGCATGAGCTATTGTAAAACTCTATTAGCGTGAGTTAAGCCTCTTACTTGACAGCATGGGCTATTGAACTAAAATCAGCATGACTTAGGCCTCTAATTTGGGCAATGTGAGCAGTTTATGCACCCTTAGCATGAGTAGAGCCTTTTTTTTCAGCGTGAGTTTTGGTTTACCGTATAGTGCAGCATGAGTATTGGTATTGTTGTTCAATGTGAGTAATGATATTGTTGTTCAGCGTGAGTAATGGTATTGTTGTTGATACCCAGCGTGAGTGTATTTCTCCATACTCACAGTGTGGATCATTTTTTTTACTAGGTGAGTTCGCTTACTTTAAGAGAAATGCTTAATATACGTAACAACCATTATCTAAAGCTCGTTATTCGATCCACGTGAACAACAGTAGGCCGTATTATTTTCAATCGAGAAATCAGAAATGCTTTTCTAGACTAACAAAAATAGCAATACAAAACATAGGGCTTGTGTGCTATCCATTATATTGGTTGGCCCTGTCTCCTAAATGAACGAAGCCCTTGGCAGTGAGTGATCTAGAGTTTTGGATAGAAATAGGAGAGGAATTGGTCATTTCTTACACCCTTATCTGTCCATGGTAGTGTATTTTGGCGCAAAACGTAAGAATGAGTTACTCCCCTAAGTTGCAGCGTGAGCGTACCTTAGTATTGGTATGAATAGCACATGTGGGTGTCTATGTTCATGGGCATAGCGTGAGTTGGGCCTTAAGGCACTATCATGAGTTATTTTTATTTTATCCTAAGTTGAACTACTGTGCTGATTATTTGAACGAAAGAAGAAGGTATTGTGATACTTTGTAATGCTTAACCCAATAGCAAGCATGGTCTTACCACCACCTACACCACCATCATAGAATACCTTAGAAGCTTTAGTTTCATAAGCTTGTCTTTGTGGTCCCTCTTGTGGAATAAACAACCATCCAGCTTTCCATGCATGATAGTATAAAAAGAAGGAAGTCAATTTTGTCAATTGATCTGGCGGTAGTTGTCTTAACTGCTCCAAAGTTCAAGTAGGTTTTTGATTGTTCATGCTTTTGGTGGTTTATCATTAATAAACAACTTGGTAAGATCATTACATGATCTTTTGCAGAATGGCTGCATCTTGTGGGCGACGTTGCTTCTTGATATCTGCATTTGCTAGTGGTTATTATAGCTTTGTAACATCCAAAGATATGTGTGCATGCTAATGTGAGTAGCTCCTTCTGCAATTTGCTTCATGGCAATACGCTTCATAAAATCAATGCGTGCTATTTCTATAGCATGTTTCAAATTAGCATTTATGGTAGGACCAAAAAACTTCAATCTCTAATTCCAAGATCAGGGTCATCAAATACCGCTTTTCTTTTTGAAGACATTTTGTGACAAAAAATGCACACGCTAGGAATCCGACAATTAACATCTAGACATACAGGGTATGGTATGTACCCCATCAAAAAACTAACTCTTGAGGGTCCAATAGCACTCCTCCACAAGTGTATCCCCCATTAGCACACGCATATCTTGACGAATCAACAATTTGATCAATTTAGGAGTGGTATGATTTAGATTTGATGGTTACATCCCGGTATCTCAGCGTTGAATGGAAACACATGCTTATTGTGAGGTGACGGCATTTTCTATGGTAGAGCGGGCCTTCCTTCAATGAAGTTTTGATTCACATCCTCCCCCAATGCATTTTATAAAATATTGGTGAGCGCTCCTAATACTAATTGTTTAGATGCCAACAGTAAACTAGCTATTACGGAGGGCCTAGTAAATTCGGGAGCCTAACACCTTTGGCCAATCAAATTAATGTAGACCTCCACTAACTAGGTCCCTCATGCTTACGAGGGTGTGTGAAAGCTAAGTATAAATTTTTCTGAGTGTCCAGTGTGTGAACACTAAAAATTTGTCTAAGTGTCCATGTGAATACTGAAAATCTGTCAAAGTGTCCAGCGTGTGGACACTGAAAATTTGTCTAAGTGTGCAGCATGTGAACACTAAAAATTTGTCTAAGTGTCTAGCGTGTGAACACTGAAAATTCGTCTAAGTGTCCTGCATGTTGAGTATGCACTTAAGTGTTAGTGTAAAGTGTTGTCTTATGAATAATTTACATGTTTATATGCATTCAAGTATCTCTACTATGATTATTACAATATCTTATCCATTGGGGAATTATTTTATGTGTTTAAAATATGGGTTGGTATTAGTTTTAAGTCATAATTCCAGGACTAAGTGTGATGTCAGTTTACCGTCATGACGCCAAGATGTAAGTGTTATTTATGTTTGAAGTCGTGGATTAGGTATGGTGTTAGTTTATTATCTTGACTCTAGGACGATGGTTTTATGTGCTTTATGTGTTTTGGATTTTATGTTTTATATATGCTTATTTTAAATTCTAGATGGATGTAGGGGCCTTAAACCCTTTCTCTTGGTGGTGGAGCTCATAGGTGTACTCACGTGGTTCGGTGCCATGGAGCCTGATGCACTTCCACATGACATGGAGATTGGGTCACAAGTGTTATGGTTTTGCCCAGGTGCTAGTGAGTTTCTATCCTTTATCTTACAGGGCTTCAGTGTCATGATTTGGTCTCATCTAAGTGAAGAAATGGATCGTAGTGTTGTTGAGACCATACTGTCGGGTTCATCCAATGGTATATTGGCATTTGTTGTTGATGTGGATGAGGGGCTATTTAAAGTTGGTGATGGTCCTATGGAAGGTCCTTGATCTAGCCACCCTTTGACTTGTGTGTGGGAGTTACAATCTTGTAGCCACTACAACAGCAGTAGTACCCTCTTTCTAGCCTTCTGTGTACATACATTGTTCCAAAATGCACTTGGAACAGTGTACAGGGTAGAAAGGTAAGCTCTTTTGATTTGTCTTTTATTTTACTTGTTTTGACTTTATACTGTTGTTGATGTTTGATCATCATTTCTTCGCAGGCCCTGATTTGATGAAGATGGAGTGCGTAGGAATGATGATGGACTTGACTTGACATGTACAGCCTTGGAGGCTTTTCTAGTGGGCCCTACTCTTCATGGTGCCATTTTAGCCCAAAACAAGGGTGCGATTTTCCATTATCACAAATGGCATTCTAGGGCCTTTGAGCAGTGTGAAGCTCGTGGGTGGCTACATAAAGATTGGTCCCATAATGGTCCCGTGTTTCCTCTAGTGGTTGATCCAATGCCAAGTATGCCTAATCCATTTGTTAATGGTAAGTGATTATGTTTTGAGCCTTATTTTGTCCTTACTACCCCATTGTTTATCATGATTTTAATCTTTTGTATAACATATCATTGCAGCAGATGTTACCCCAGGTGGGGTTGTCATCATGACTGGGCATATTGAGGGTACTTTGTTCATGAAATTTGGGGATCCTAGTAGCACTTACTGTTTGATAACCCAACAACATTATACGTGTTTAGGATGTTTATGGCAAGTAGGATAAGATACTTATGTTAGGACTAGTTGAAAAATAGTTAGCCAATTTGATTAAAGTAGATATTAAATTACTTTATTCTCTATCCTATTTATTTTAGGCATTGAAACCATATAATATAAAATGATAAAAATCATGTGCCTCAATTACACTTAAACCATACCCTTGAGCTTCACAAGTGTAGTTGGAAAAACAATGAATGTCCTCAACATCCAGTTTACTTCCTATAAAGCTAGTGCACTGAAAAACTATAGAGTCCATAGAGTTCAACTTGATCATGCATGAACACTCTGTGATTCATATTGTTAAGCATAGGGATACTTTATTGCTCATCATTGGCATAGTTGGTAGGGACTCTTTTTGTTTGAAATGTGTGCCATCTAGGTTTAGTAAACATCATTAACATTGTTGGAAAAACCCTAAGGTTGACATCATTCTCATATATAATTTAATCACATAAGCACATTGATATTTTATTTATTTTGTAAAATGTCTTCATCTGACCATCCCTCAAGAATGCAAGGTGGTATATATTCATCTTAATAAGTATGTGTTTGATTTCACCTTCATCCTACATTAGGACAAACAATTGCAATGGTGTGATATGGAAGGCAACATTGTAATGCCTCTTGATCGATCTATGCCCATGATGTTGCTTTAAACTCTTAAGAAGTTAGGAATTCAAGATCTTTAAGAGGATCACATTGTGCATGATTATAATTACTAGGACTACCGTCACACTAAGAAACAATGTTGGAGAGATTGACACTAGGAGAAGCACCAAGAGTTGGTGAAGGGAAAACGATTCACCAATCCTTTATTCCTACTTAACCAAAATGACAATGAGGTCCCTTCCTCTAAGGGCTCTCAACATGAAAATTCTCCACCCCTTGTTATTGGTGATGGTGGTGCAGCCCTAAATCTGTGGTCCATTATCAACAATCTAGGTTTAGGTAAAGATGGCAGTCAAGGTAGGGGCTCAGACAAGCACCAAGATGATAAGAAAACTAAAAAATGTGGCTATGATAACTAAAGGGAAGTTGGAAGATACCATGGTGGTGGTAGTCCTCTTTCCTCATCACCCTCTTCATTTGCATCATCTTCTTCTTCCTCTTCTAGTTTTACAAATGTTGCAAACTGAACAACCATAACGGAGGTGAACAACGAGACAATAATAATGATCGCCCAACCCATAGAAAATGAAGGGGTAGTAGAGGCCATCGTCAATGACAATGAAATAATGATGATGATGAGCCTTTGCTGCCAAATTGAAGGATGCTTAACATTATAAAGGTAGTCAAGATCCTAACTAGGCATGTGAGAGATAGTTGGATCAAGCACATAGACATGAATAATATTCTAAGATTTGAGGGGGGATATAACTCTGATCCACAAAATCATCTACAAGCCTTTCATGATGTCTAAACCTTACAAAATATAGAAAATGACTGGTAGAAATTGAAGCTATTCCCTAGGACACTCATCAAAGTGGTAGAAAGCTAGTATTAATCCTTGCAACCAAAATCCGTCCACATATGGAGTACCATGCTATAACTATTTAATGATAAATACTAGCTATATTTCATAGTGTCTAATTTGAAAAGGAAAATCCAAGATTCGAAATAGGGAACACATAAACCATTGGATGCCATCATGGGTAGATATTATTCTCTCTTATACCAATGCCTTGGCCATGGTTATTCTTAGAGGAAACAACTCTACCACATCATAGATGGGCTCAAAGTGGAGACCAGAAGAACTCTTGGGGTTTATACCCAAAGGAGATTATTCAAAATAAGAGCTCATCTAATCCAAAGGTTGATAGAGTAAGTAGCAAAAGAAGAAGGTCAGTTGAGAAAGAGGAAAAGTGTAAAAGAATATAATAAGGATCCTTTCATTAGGAAAATAGAGGTTCGATTTTGTGATGAGGAGTCACCACTCGATGAGGTGATGAATAGGAAAACCTTGGTAATCCAAAAATCTATTTTTGATATTTCAGAAAAGGTTGATAAACTATGGAAATATTTAGATGAAAATTTTCAAACTGCTATGAAGATTTCTGAAGAATCTAAAGAGAAGAATAATGATCATGATTGTAGGAGGCTAAAAGAAGTTGAATGTGACTACCAAAGAGGTAAGGGCAAAGTTTTTGTAGTAGAAGAAGTTATGGAGATAGAATCGAATGATGATGTTGGGTGTGACATTTGTCAATATGAACATCCTAATGGATGTTTCCTTATGGTGTCACACTTACAAGAGTTTGGGATGCATGCATTGAATCCTTCATTAGGAAGGAGGTAAGCACCCAGACGATTACCTTATCCTTAAGGCAATCTGAGACAATTCCACTAGCAACAATAAGCTTACTATCCAAGTGGAGCTTCACCAAAACCTTATGAGCAATACCAACAATGGTAGCAACCATAGTCATAGGGGATATCACCACTAAGACAATAGTACCCTTATAAGAAACTAGATTCATATGGGTACTATGTTCAGTAACCTTTTTATCCACATGGCTCTGCTAGCCATGCCTCCTTCCAACATCACTATTATCCTCTAGAGTACAATCAAACTCATGCACCATCTACTTGAGGGAAGCCCCCATATTCATACCACCCTCTACATCTATTTGCATACATCCCTCTACCCCCAACCTAATTACCTCTTACTCCATCTATGTAGGATGAAATTACCGCATAGCTGTAGTAATGAAATGCTACGAGGTCTGTAAATTTATGACTAGCATTCCAGTCAAGTGGTTCAGACAATAGATCCAAGAAATGACCATTTTTTTGATTCAACAATCCTCCAAAACCCTCACAACATAATTTGGCTAATCACCTTGTATCTCCAGCACCCTCATCCTCTACGTCAAACACATTTGATGGCCCTTCAAACCAAATGCCACCTCAGATCTGCAATGTGATGTTAACTCATGTTATCTCCAATTGGATCAAGGTTGGCAACATTTCCACAAAGAGACATGAAAAAGAAGTCCTCTTATTTACTTATATATCATTGGACATTATCCATGCAATGCTCTTTTTAATTTTGATTTTGGTTTCAATTTCATCTCTAGTGTAATGGGTGCCCAAGGTGCCTCAGGTGCCACATGGCACTCTGAAATGTCAACTACTACTCAGGTTTGCTAGCAAAATGCTTCAAATGCCCATCACTAGAACGAATTTTTAACTCACAGAGTGTGGACTGTGGAGGTATTTATAGGCTTAGGGTTAGCGTGAAGTGTGAATTGAGTGTCACATGAAAAAGGGGTAGGTACGGCTACGTTGACCTTTGCTACGCTCCTACTAGAGCAACTAGTGCTACACTTTGGTATGCTCCACTAAACCCTGAGAGGCTACAAAACCATGGCTATGTTTCCAAGACTGCATGTGCCAAGACTACAATGTACTTAAAAATAGTGCAAAATGATTCAATTTGGAGGCTACCCTTTGGGACTACATTCTCCCCTCTTTCAAGTGATATCGAGAGTAGGTACAATTTTGGTACATAAAGGGAGGTACAAAAAAGTGTGCAAGTTGCTAAACCTGCTTTCCAGAGGAGTGTTGGAGTGGGAATGAAGAATTTTGCTAAGCTCTAGAAGCTTTTGGAGGTAGTTCTGTGTTGCTATGCTAGTTACACTCTAGAGCATAGCCCAACAGTTAGGAAAATTTTGCAAAGAATTGAAGTCTAGTGCTGCTATGCTTGCTATGCTGATGAGTGTAGTAGGATGAGATAAGGCATAGCATGGACACTTAGAAAAATATGGCAAAATTTGTAGTCCTTGTTCTTGCTACATCAGCTATGCTTGAGAGCATAGTAGAAGGGGTAGGTTTAAAAGTTAGAAAATCTACCAAACACTTCTTCCATGCTGAGCTAGCTTGATAACTTTTGGCTCAGCACTAGTGCAAATTGGCCATTGGAGTGCTACTACACTTGCTACACTGAAGAACGTAGTAGGAGGAATGTGAGCGTAGCAAGACACAGAAAATTTTCTTAGCTGCTATTTGACACTTAGAAAATTTTGCAAATATGGTTCTATGTTACATGCTACATTGGCTATGCTCTAGAGTGTAGCCCTAGCAGTGGAATCATGGGCCAAACACTTAGAAAAAATTTACCTTGTGTTGACACTTAGAAAAATTTATTGTTGAAGTGCTATTGTTTGAATTTGGTAGTGTTTCACTAGCCCCTCTTTGTTGATGTTTAGAAGAGTGGTGTAAGAGACGTCGACAAAGAACCTGAAACACCACAACAAACATGACAATAACATCACTCATCGGCATTTGATCAAATGGTGCTTCATTGGCCTCAAGAGTGCTAAGGCTTATGACATGCTATAGGTGATGGGTGTAGGGAATTGGCTTGGGATAACAATGAAGGAATGAGATGAAAATGGTGCATAATGCTACAAGTTGCAGAGTTAGCACGATTGATTATGATCACGACACTAGGACTTATTGCCAAAATGATGACCTTTCATTGGAATGCTTGTGAGAGAGTTGTTATCCATAGCACTAGGCTAGCTTACCCATGACATGTTGGCCTCTCGTCGGAGTGCTTATGAGAAGGCCATTGTAAATTCAAGGTTGGAAAAATTGCAAAATTGTAGCTTTGGTATATTTTTCTTGGGGATATGTTTTATCCCACTTTTTCTTTTTTTTGTTGTTGTTGCGAAATACTAGTTACAAGATGCTTATCATCAAGTGGACTACATGCCACTCAATGGGCTTTTCTTAGAGGTAACTATGTCGCATCTATAAGATAGGTGTTTCCTCCTTGGGATGAGTTGCGTTACATCCACTTGGGCTTTGACTAGCCCACAGAGGCTCCCCATGGGATGAGTTACATTACATCCATCATAGGTTTTGTTGTCAACTAAAAGAAGGATGTCATACGCATCGCAGAAGCTTGCAAGGAAGGTGGGAAAATGTAAGATAAAGGGATGAATGTGAGTAGGATATAGCAGGATAATAGGGATGTGCACTCTCGATCGACTTGGTGAGTCCAACTAAGCCAATTGAAGTAATGTGGTGCCTTGCCACTACAATGAAACATGCCTTTAAATGACCACCTTTGGGGCTTCATCTTGCAACCATAATGTAGAGAAGACAAGAAAATAACAACACAACATGTCGGATAAGAGAAAACTACTGGATGTGAGGGCACTTCAAGTGCTGTGAGTGTTGGACTAGTTGCAAGATCTTATAATGCCAAAGCAAGAAGGCCAATGTAGATGCCAGAGCTAGAAAGCTACAAAAGCTCCAATAGCCACACCGAAAGTGAGCACCCAAGGGAGGCCAGTAAGGTGGCCGAGGGAGGTGGTGATGTAGGTGCATAAGACTCCACACCAAGGATAGAAGCTTAGAAATCTAGTAGGATGGTAAGAAGCCACACTATTGGATGCACTTCCAAGCCTAGGCAATGGTGAGGGTTGGAGGATGACAATGCTATGGTTGGGCCACATTATTGCTAGGACTCCAATGGGTGGTGCTTACGGTGAGAGCCCCAACCACTAATGAAACACCCAAGGCTAATGATGTTATTGACATGACCTATGGGTGGTACTATTGGTGATGGTGGTGGTAGCTCAAGAAGGTCAACAAAATGCCTAAGGGCATCTTTGAACGATTAGCAAAATGCCAAGCGTGGTGACACTATAAATGTTCTAGAGGATTTTTCTTGATGATGTGAATTCCATTTTGGAATTGCAACACTTAACCCTACTCTGCCCATGAGGTGTGGGCAGATGATGGAGGATCAAAAGTATTTGCGCTTGCTTGTTCATAGAACTATGTATGTTGGGCTATGCGTGTTGAATTGTGAACCTAATTTAAGATCCTGGTAGACTACATGCTATGCTAGTTTAAGGTCCTAGAAAACTATGAACCCAATTTAAGGTCCTAGAAGACTATGATGTGCTAATTTATAATCCTAATATATTGTTGTGTGCTAGTTTAACATTGTAGCAGATGGTGGATATTGTGCCAGTTTAACATCATGATGCAAAGACAGTTTGTGCCAATTTATAGTCAATAGACTATGCTGTGTATGCTAGTTTAATGTTGTAGCCCAAGGACAAGTTGTGCCAATTTAACATCATAGCAGATGGGTGTGCTATGGGTGCTAGTTTAATGTCATAACCCAAGGATGAGCTATGTCAGTTTAAAGTCATAATGAACTCTTTGTGCTAATTTATAGTCATAATGAGCTCTTTGTGCCAGTTTATAGTCATAGTAGACTCTTGCTTACCTTACTTTGTTGTTGATGAGACGTTACGTGTTAGGCATAGTATAGCTTTAGGTATGAATGGTTGGTTGGATTGGCAAACTCATGGTCATCTAGATCAACAAGCTTGAATGCTCCATTGTCATAGGCCTTGGTGACTAAGAAAAGCCTTTCCCAGTTGGCTGAGAATTTGTCCATGGATTCATGAAAAGCCTTGAGGACTAGGTCCCCCTCATTGATCAATCATTGATACTAATTATGGTAATGCTTTTGTTGTTTCTTTTCTTGATACCATTCGATGCGATCAAGTAGCTGCATGCACTCTTCCTCTATAAAGTTGAGGTTAATGGCTCTCAACTTGTTATTTTGGGCCTTGTCAATGAAGCTCGAGAGGATTACATGAAGTGATAGGACCTGCAATTTAAGAGGTAAAGTTTCTTTAGACCCATGTGCAAGGCTATATGACATCTTACCTATTGTTGTTTTGCATGTTATGTGGTAGGCCCATAGTGCATAGGCCAGTTGCTCATGCCATCATGATTTGCTGCTACTAAGCATCTTCTTCAAAATGTTGATGATGACCTTGTTTGTGGCCTCCACCTAGCCATTTTCTTGTAGGTAGTATGGTGATGAAAAGGAATGCTTGATTCCAAGGTATTCACAGAAGGCTTTGGTTTTTGCACTGCTGATTTGTGGCCCGTTGTCTATGAAAATGGTCATGGGTAGACCAAATCGGGTTACTACCTTGTCAAGGATGAATTTGCAAACCTACTGTGATGTGGTCCTCCTAAGGGGAATGGCTTTAATCCACTTGGTAAAATATTCAGTTGTAGTTATGATGAAGCTATGTTTTGCAAAGGACTTGTAAGTGATGGGCCCTATGATATCCAATCCCCAATGTTGGAACAACCATGTGATTTGTGTGGTGTGCAGTTCAGTGGATGGCACATGCATTAAGTTGCCTTACTATTGACACAAATCACATGTCTTAACCTTGGAAATGAAATTGCACTCCATGTAAGGCCAATAGTAGCCTAAGCATCTAATTTTTTATGCCATTGCCCTAGGTGCTATGTGGCCTCTGCATAGTCCCTCGTGGACTTGATCAACAATTGTTTATGCTTTACCATACTAACACAGGTCAGCAGTATGACATTGTAGGATTTGTGACAAAGTGTGCTTTCACCTATGAGGATGTACTACCATGACCATTTTCATATTGCATTCTTTTGGGTAGTGGTTAGATGTTGTAGAGGCTTACCTTGTTGAAGGTATGACTTGATGTCATCATACCACTCTCATGCATGTGCTATGCTTGTTGTGGCTACAAATGCAATGTTAGTTACTTGTGTGATAGGTTTAGTGCAATTAGTTACTAGGGTGGGCAAGGCATGAAACATGTTAGGTGTAATGCTTATGGCTAATGTGGCTAATGCATCGGCAATGACATTCTCATTGTGGGGAATGTGTTGGATATCTACAGTTGTAAACCATCGGAGCAAGTGCTTCACTAAGTCACAATAAGGTTGTAAGTGTTATGCTTTACAAGTATAAACCTCTATAAATTGGTTGATGAGTACCTACGAATTACCTCAGATTACTAGGTTTCAAATTCCTAGGTCATAAGCTACTATAAGACCTTTAAGGAGACCTTTTTACTCTACTACATTGTTAGTTCAAGAGAATGTAAAGTGATAAGTGAAGGATCAAATCTCCCTAGAGGGGAACATGATTATGGAAGTGGCACTATCACCTTGTAAGGTTGAAGCATCATCAAAGTGTAGAATTACCTCAAAGTTGACAAGTACTTGGCTGATACTACTAACATGCTCCTTCAGAAATTCCAGATCTATCATTTCTTGATCATTTATTGGTGAAGTTATTAGTTGTGTGGCTATTTCTTAATCTTTGGTTGATGCTTATGCTATGTAATGTAGGTCAAAATCCATGGTTATTTCTTTCCACTGTGTGATTTGATTACTTTTGTAAATATTCATTGTGATTGCTTGGAGTACATTACTTTTGTAGATGATGTTTACCTTGTTGTGGAAGAGATAATTCCTTCACTTCTTAAGTGCAAAGACTAAGGTGAGGTGATTCCTTTTCACATTGTTGTATTTTTCTTCATGGACCACTAATGCATGGCATAGGTAGTATAGAGGGATATCTAAGCCATCGTCTCGCTTTTGATAGAGCAAAGAAGCGATGGACATGTCAAAAGTTGCAAGGTAGATGTAAAAAGGTTTATCTCATTGTGGAGGGTAGACTATTGGAAGCTGAGCTAGCTCCTATTTGAGGTTGTCAAATGCCTCTTAGCATTGAGTTGTCCACTCAAAGTGGACTCCCTTTTTGAGCAAATGTTGCATTGGCTGTAGCTTATCAGTCAACTGTGTAATAAACTGATGTATGAATTATAATCTGCCTTTTAACCCCTGTAGCTCCTTAAGGATAATTTACGATGCTAAGTTGATGATGGCCTTAACCTTATTAGGGTCTACACGTATGCTTATTTCTAATACCACAAAGCTTAGCATGTGATCCATCTTAATACTAAAGACACACCTCTTAGGATTCAACATAAGATCATGTTTAAGGCAATGTTTGAGTGCATGGTCTAAGTCATTTGCATGATCATGCATCATTTTGGACTTAATTGCTATGTCATCAACATAGTCATTGAGCAATTCTAGCAAGTGTTCATTGAAGATGTATGTCATGGCACGTTGGTAGGTTTCTCATGCATTCTTTAGTCCAAAAGACGTCATTATATAGCAAAATTTACCCTAGGGGGTCATGAAGGTTGTACTAAGTTGGTGCTCTAGGTTGATTGGAATTTGGTTATATCCAGAGAACCCATTCATGAAGGAAAATAAGGCATGACCAACTATGGTATTGATCAATTGATCGATACTAGGCAATGGAAAATTATCTTTAATGGTTGCCTTGTTTAGGTCTCGAAAGTCTATGTAAATGCATATGCTTCCATTTTTCTTATGTACAATCATGATGTTGGAGACCCAATCCGCTTAGTCAATGGCCCAGATGAAACCAACCTTGTAGAGCTTGGTGATTTCATCATGGACTGAAAATGCCACTTCAGGCCTAACCTTATGGGCTTTTTGTTTAACTAGTTTTATGCAAGGATTGAGAATGATATTGTGCTGCACTATGCAAGGATCTATGCCTAGCATGTCCTCGTAGGACCATGCAAATTACCTGATGTTATCATTAAATGTTTTCACAATGCTTTGGGTGTGTTGAGGCTCTAACAAGAAACTAAGTTTCAGTGTCTTCACCTCACCACTGAGTGTTTCTATAGGGACTTTGCCAAGGGAATCCTTAGTGACATCACCTACCTCTAGATCAAGATCCCTAACTAGATGGTCAAGCCAATGTAGTGGTGTTTCTATAGACATTACATAGTCATCATGGGTTGTGGGCTCAAGGTCTAGGCATTGGGCATTGATACATCAGATGAGATCACCATGAGGTCTAGTGAGAACCAGAGGTGAATGAAGATGCTCGTATGCGCTCATGCTATAATCCTATGACATATTTTGCAAAATAACCAAAAATAATGTCAAGCCACACCTATCTTAATAGAGTCAAAATGCATAACATGAGGAAAGCAATGCAATGAATAATTTCCTAAACATGCAAGAGTGGATGTTAGAAAAGCAAACATGCAAGCTAGTTTTCAGCCTTGGTAGGCCATGGGTTGCCAGTTTAAGATCTTAATGGACTATGATTTGCTAGTTTAATGTTTTAGTAGATTAGCATTTGCCAATTTGAGGTCTTAGCAGATTGGGATTTATGCAAGGTACGTTGGTTCAAGCTAGGCAAAGAGTGTTTGGGTCATGGAATTAGGCTAGGCATTTGTTGGGAAACCAAAAAAATCTCAGAAATCTTCTAAGTCTAGGATTGTTAGAAAATAATTTAGAAATTTTTCTAACTCTGGCTACAATGCTCACCCCTTACTATGCTTGCCCCCTTGCTACGCTCCACAAGAAACTCAAGAAAATTTACCTAAGTGTGGGAGCACTGGTATGGTAGGTGGTGCATTTAATTACCTTGGGAGGTTATATATGCACAATTCACTAAAGGTAAACTATCATTTTTCAAAGTGTGAATGAGGAGTTACAAAGCATAGCACAATTTGAAACTAGAGTAATAGTGAGAGTGTAGCACAGTTTGAAATAGGAGTGATAGATAGAGTGTAGCAAGTGAAGCATAGTGGGTAGAGCATAGCACTAGGATGATGCATTGTAGTGACCTTGAACACCCCAAACTCACCAATGTGGAAGAGGGAAGATGAGCCCTAGAATGCCTATCGTAGGTACACATGGAGGAGAGGAGAGTGTTGTTGACTACCAGGCATTGGGGTTTGAGTCCTAGGGTGGCCTGCCTTAGTAGGGACTACCATTTCCTTGGCCACCTTGGCAACCGTGGCTAAGGGGAGAAGATGTGTGCATGGGTTGAGGATCTTTGTTGATGCATTGATGTTTTATTTTGATTGTTTACAGTGAATGAAACAAGGAACAATGTGTGGGCTATGAGGGATTTGATATGTTTATTCCTAAGGGACACAGTGCATGGGGTGAGGGAGAGGGAAAAATGAGTGTTTTTTCCTAGTAGTGGACTAGGACTTCCCTCACTAGGAGCCATGCCATGCCACATGGAGGACACAAAATGGGATGAAAATGACTACAACTAGGGTGTACATGGCTAGGGTTCCTTGATTCCATTTTTTCTTTTTACTTGGTTCATTGGCACATGGGTGAGGGCAATGGCAACACAAGAGTGCACCACAGCTCTATGCTTTGGAAACAAGGTTTGGCAAATGAAGGATTGGGGCAAGGGTTAAGCCATTATGGTGAAAAATAGCCACAACTAGGGGACAAGGGTTTGCCATTTCTTATTTTATGATGTGGGGGCAATGTAGGGTGAGGGCAAAGGGAGTGTTAGGTGTCACAAGGACATGTGGGGAGAAGGCCATGGGAACAAGGAAAAGGACAATGGTGTGACCACAGGGGCAGTGGCTATGGTGAGGAGGTGAATGGGACAAGGGAATCACCAAGGTCATAACCATGGCAAGTACCCTAGCACATGTCATCGGTGTGCAATGACACTAAGTGATGCAGTGAAAAAGATGTGGTGATGGAAGCTTAGGTGTTAGTAGCTATGCTCCCTGGGAAGTTTAGCTAACACTTTGTTAAAATTGGTTAATTTTTAGACCTGGTGGGATGCTACGCTCTTGATAATATATCTCTAAGTTATGCCATTTTGAGCTAAATTTGCTAAGAATAGGTTAATATTTTATACCAAAATGCAATTTTTTGTGCGTTAATTTGTTTGCTATCTTGTGGTTGTAGGGTGCTATTGAAGGCTATCTTAGTGGTCATGGAGCTCATTAGCATCCTATCCTGCATTATCCAGCCCATGCCCAACACACCTACACTTGACATGAAGTTGGGTCATCAAGCGGTGTGGTTTTAGCTAAGGGCATCTAAATTCCTAGCATACCTACTACAACACTTTAGTGTGATCATGCAGTCACACTTGGCAGTGGAGGCTACAAGCACCATCACCGAGACACTATTGGTTGGGGCAAACCAAGACATACTAAGATTCATGTCTGATGAGCCCATGACTCATGGTGATCAAGTAGGTGGCCCGAGACTAGGTCCTAAGAGCATTTGTCGCTTAGCTAGGATTTAGAGCATGCCAAAGTTCTCTTGTTATAACAAGAGAAATACCCTTTTCATTGTCATGCATGTGCATACAGTCTTCCAGAACCCACATGGAATTGTATATTACATTGGAGGGTAAGTGCGCTTGCTTTTTGTTATGTCCCATTGTCATTAGTCATGCTAGATTTACTAACTGCTAACTACTGATGTCTAAGTTCAGGTTTAAAGTTGATGATGAGGGACTTCATGATGAGGCAGGGGCTCTCACTTTGATCCATGTTATGCTAGAGGTATTTTCCTCTAGTCTAATCTTTCAAGAGGAAGTTATTGAATAGGTGGGAGAGGACTTAAAGAACTACCCCTCTTGGTACCCAAAGGCATTCAAGTAGTGTTGGACCTACAATTGTCTTGATGAGGGATGGGCTAGAGGTAAGCCTATCTTTGGGGAGCTTATTGTTCCATTGCCTATGTCATGCAAACCATTTTTTCCATGTGGGTATTCATTATGTTGGCTTAACTTCTATTGCTTATTCTCATGCATCCATTAATCGCATGATGCGAACGTTGCATTTGCCTATGTTATAGCTACCGTTGCTTTAGGAGAGGTAACAGTGGTTGCCTTTGGTCGTAGTGAGGCCACCATCATTATGAGGTACAATGATGTAGAGGGGGAATAAGAGTGATTGTGCCATTAGGCCTTAGAGGCTTTGACTAGTTAGCTTACACATGCTAGGTCGATGGACCTTTTCTTGGCCCTTAGCCCAAGCACACCAGTGGCCAAGATGGTGATCATCATTAACTCATTCAGCTATGATGCCCACTATTTTTTTACTCACATGCATGGAGTGAGGATAGTCTTGGACCTCAATGATGCTTTCTTCACTAACTTCTTTGGCCTTCCCTATGAGGGCCCATCAATCATTGACAAGCTCAACCAAGAGGTAGACCAGAGGAAAGAGATTGAAGAGTGGCTAGGGACCACTTGTTCTTGTAAAGGTGGTTGGGAATGCACATGTGCCTAAGGTTCAAAGGATTTACCCTATTTTTCGTGCCCACATCATTCCTAAGCTACTCTCCTAAGGAATGGTCCTTAGGGTGGAGTAGGCGCAAGTGATACGAGAGGTCATAGAGGAGGGCATCAAGTTTAACTGGGCCTCTTCTATCACTACTGGGCTATAGGTAAAGATTACTAAGCTTCACCATGACATCCATTCGAGGTCTCACTTTCACTTTGCATTCTTTGCAACCTATCTAAGAAGGCTTGTGCAGTTCTTGGTGATCAAGGATAGTGGGTGTTGGGTTGTGCAAGATTATAGGAAACTATCTAAGCCATGGATTAAGCATTTGTTTGTCACCACTTGTGTGCAAGACCCTCTAGATGGAATTGAGGAGTCATATTCAGTTACAACGAAGGCACATCTAGGGAGGTCAAAGTCATCCTATTCCCATGATAACATGGGTGAGTGTCCACCAACTATTATTGGGGATGCAAAGAAGATGGAGTGATACATTACAAAGATAGTGGAATCCTCCTATAGTTGGGTAAGCAGCCATCAAGAAATTTTTCCTCAAGATACTCACACTCCATTTGGTGGTAGCAAGCTAGTGTACATCGTAGATGCATTTGACTTATGTATTTTTTTTATTTTTTTTGTTATATTATGCTAATACTATTACACTATGTGAGTCAAATAAGAGGGCTTCTAAGGAAGCAACAATAGTGATAGCAGAGGCAATAGACATGACCCCTCTTCAGGTTGAAGGGGAGGTAGCTCACAGAAGGGAACCACCATAGGCCCTAGAGATCTCCCAATAGTTTGATGTAGAGGGATTGTTCCACCCTGAGGGTGACTTTGCCAACCTCTTTGATGGTGTGTAGTTGGGAGACCCACTCGCACTAATAGCTAAGGGCTTACTCGGTGAGCACTTAGTGTTACCATCTACTTTTGTCCTTTACTCCTAAGTCTTTAACTACTCAGTTATCGCTAAGTGTTGCGTTGTGTTGTATTGTAGTCAAGGACCTTCCTGCTAGCAATCCATTGCCAATGCCTACCCACTGTATGAAGGCATTGGTATAGACATTAGATAAATTTGTCTTCATGGGAGGCATTGTGGAGGACATGGTGGACCGCATATAGTAGGTAGATCCTAAACTTAGTATGTATGTCATTTTTCTTGAACTATTTTATCGATTCTATGGATTAGTCTGTTGCTAATATTGATTTTTTCATTATATGCTAATAGGCTCTAAGCTTTGTTGGGATCCAAATCAGGCAACTCATATGGATGCCATCCTTGTGTATTCCCCCGAGGTGGAGCAAGTACCTCATCATGTGTATGAGACAGTGTGCAAGTGTGCACTTTCTAGTGTGAAGGTGTTGTGGACTTGTAGGTGCTTGAATGAGTACCTATGAAAATGTATGCATGAGCTCCATGAGGCAGTTGCGAGCTTGACCACAAAGAACGAGGACCTCTAGTCCTATTATGATTTCTTGTCAGTGCAGGCATAGAGAGATGGTACTTGGTAGACATCAAAGATAGATTATGCTAGATACTGGTTGGCAATCTGAGGTAAGAATGAGGCTACCTAGGAGATCATCGAGTAGAGGTTGCAAATGGATCTACTCTCCCAAAAGAATCAAAGGTGGAAGAACTTTAGCACCAAGGTATGCAAATGGGGGCATATGCAGAAAGACCACAAGTGCCACTACAAGCATGAGCAGGATTCCTATTTATAGTAGCTCAAGGACGAGTTTATGAAAGTTTGTTGCCTTGAGATGTTCATTGAGGTGATTGGCGAGAGTTGGGCCTTCAAGTTGTTTACTCAGCATATAGTGGTTAGTAATTCCCTAGAGAGAGAGATTATCCTACCCTCAAGCGAGACTTCTATAACCACCTTTTCTATGCAAGCTCTTGCATGGACTGTCGTGGATGAGGACAAGATCCTTGCAGATGTTAACTTTTGTCACAAGGATTGGATGCAATTATCAAAGGTTGAGATCCTCTGATGCTTGGAGGATGGCCTTGATAGATTGCCCCTAGAGTTCGATGCAAGACCCTCTTGGGTTAGTTTTTCTTTTATTTTTTATGCTTGTTATGTGTTATTTTTTCATGCTAATTTTGTATTGTAGTTTTGCACTTGCTGATTAATTTGTTGTTTTGCATTATTTTGGAATAGGCACCAAGTGATAGTGTAGGCCCCAACAAAGTAGCAAAGGAGGAGGAGGAGGAGCCTCAACCCTTGCCAAACACACTAGTTGAGCCAACTTGATGTAGCCTTGTTGTTGGGAAATTTTGCACTTTGACTATTTTTGTCACATGGTCATGCTATGTACTCATACTAATAGAGTTATAATAAAACTTATGCTTTTTGCAATGAGGATTGTGTGTGAAATTTCATGTTTATTTTACTACCTGTTTAATGTAAATAATGCAACCAATTGATGTGATTAGGCCCCTTGTGGACCCCATGCCAGTTTAAGGCCATGGTGGAAGGGCTATTGCTAGTTTAAGGCCATTTTGGGCCATGGTGATTACTAGTTTAAGGCCATTTCAGGTCATGAATAAGAGGAAAATGCCACTAGTTTTGGGCCATGGTAGGTTGCGAAGTGCTAGTTTAAGGCCATGGTGGACCAATTGATAGTTTTAGGCCATGGTAGGTCATCTACTAGTTTAAGGCCTTTTTGGGCCATTATGTTACAAAGGAGGTTGCCAGTTTTAGGCTGTGGTGGGCCATGTACTAGTTTAAGGCCTTTTCAGGCCATGGGCTAGTTTAGGGCCTTTTCAGGTCATGTGCTTTCTTCTTCTTCTTTTTCTTTTTTGTAATTTTATTTTTATAATTTTTATGTATTTTTGATGTTTTTCTAATGCATAAATAGACCAAATGAAAATGCATACATACAAGAAGTGAGTGCATAACAAAGAAAATAATGTAAAGAGCAAGCAACCATGTGGCATGTAGTTGTGCAAGTAAAGGCTAATAGGGCATGCAAAAAATTAAGGGCAAGTAGGCACCTAGCACATGATACACTAAGGGAGTATCTTAGTCATGTAGTTGCTTCCTAACCTAATGTGGATTAGAGGGTGCATAGGGCCTAGACAACATGAGGCGATATTCACCTATACCCTCATCGTTGATTCTAAAAGGTAGTTCTACCCATAGAGCTTCTTTGGGGAGGGTATCAACCTCTTTTGGCTCTTTAGAAAAGTTTGCAAGACAAGGTTGATTCTTATCCTCCATGGGTGGTGTGTCATCAAGAAACTCTACCTCCAACCTCTAGTCTGTGTCAATGTTGTTGATGGTTTGAGAGACTGAATTATCACCATGTATGATCACTTCTCCACCTTCATACGGAAGGTGGATCTCTTAATGAATGGATGAGGAGATGACCCATAATTGGGCTAGCCAAGGCCTTCCCAAAATGAAGTTCAACCCAAGCATCTCCTCGATGATAATGAATTTGACTGTAGTGGGGAATTGCTCCTCTATCATGAAGGCTATTGTGATCATTCCCTTCATAATAATGCGTGATCAGTTAAAAGACTTGAGGCATGTCATCTTTGTGGCCTGGATTTGGTTAGCTAGAGTAAGCTTATTAATGATTGGGAATGGGATTACATTAGTTGTTGCCTCATCATCAACATGCACCCCTATGAATCTTGCATTGCCCTACATATATGATTATAAAGATTGGTGTAGTGGTAACCTGATCCTTTTCAGGGTTGACCTTGATTGCCTCATCATGAGATGCTAGAGGCATTGGACCCGATTCTTGAGGTAAAAAAGGAAGCATCACAACATGGATGGCTTGTTCATCCATTTGGATGTCCTTTTTAATAGGAATGAAAGCCAACATGTGAACTAATTCTTCATGATGAATGGAAGAGGTCATCACCAAGTTGTACAGGCTCAAGGTTATGGTTTTTTGTTTAAGATCCTGTTAGACTCGTGCCAGTGCATTTAGAAAGTCTTTACCATTTTTAGTTGCCTTGTTAGCCTTCATCTCCTCCATGCAGTCGAAGAGGTGAATCTCTTGGGGAGGATATTTTAACTTGTTTTGTTTTGCCTACTTGTGAGCCTCAATGCTCAATTGTTGATCACTTGTGGTAGCATCTTCAGCTAATGTGGCCATAGGAATAGTAGATAAGGGAATGAACTTAGGTAGATCTAACACCATATGTTCCCTCATCATTTAGTTGGCAAGGTGCTTGTTAGGCCTCCTGGGCTACCACCTCGACTACCTAGTATTGTATGTAGGATGAGGCCTCAGGTGAGCAGGGCCTGTTGTAGTCCCCACCACTATACTCGATGAAGGGTCCACACATTGTAGCATCCTAACCACAAAGGTTGTCTAGGCTATAGTTGCTACAATGTGATATGGGGCCCTAATCACAAAGGGTGTCATGGGCACCTGAGGTGGTGCCTTGATAATAAAAGGAACCCTTGGACTAGTTGATGCCAAAGAGGCTCCAATGCTATCAGAGGACACAAAAACCAGAAATGGCTCTCATGTCAGCCCTACATCATCATCAATGCTTATGGAATTAATGACATAGCTTGCGCCACTTGCATTAAGAGGATCTTTGTAGACCTTCATTGATTGATTTTTTGGGCAAACTAGGTTGGTTGAATCAAGCACTAGTTGACCTTGGTCAATCATGCGTTGTATGTCATCTTGTAAGGCCATGTAGAAGTTTGTGTTATGGCCAAGAAATTGATGATAATGGTAGAAACTGTCCAACCTAAAGTGTTTTGGAACAAAAGTATGATCTGGTGCAACTACTAATGGGTTTCTAAGGAACTTGCAATAGTGATCATGATGTTTGCAAGCATCTTCAGATATTTGCTTGTACTAGATGTGCCCAACACTAAGTAGTTGACCCAAAAGTTTCGATGGGTTGATGGGCAACTGTGTATACATTAAGTAATCCTTGTGCTCAAAGTTTGGCCTTAGGGTAGCTTGCCCTGTGACCATCGATGATGTAGGTTGGTTGGTCACCGCAGTGCCAGAGCTGGTTGCCTTGTTGTTGGCTGGGGCCTTAGTTGCTTTGGCTGTTAGTTTGGTGTTGTTTGACTTGGCCTCATTGGCCACCACTATAATGGTTGTTGTTGCCTTTCCATTATCCTTGTCTTTTTTCACGTGGGCATTCTTGTAGGCCATGTAGATTAGATCCTCATTGGCTTTCACCACTTCCTAAATGCTCTTTGTTTGAGCGAATGCTTGGCTCAAGGAGTGTAGAGCAAGATAGTACAACTTTAACTCAATGAAGTCATTCACTACACCTTTGAAAATGGCTAGTAGGTGAGTTTCTATGATAGGCTCATGGATTTCGTTAAGTGTAACACTCCATCATTGGATGAACTTTTGGACAAGCTTTAAGTGGCTTTGCTTGATCTACATGAGTTGATGCAAGGTCACCTTATATTTCAAGTTGTACTTGAAGCAAGTGACAAACTGGCTAAGAAAATCCTCTAATGAAGATATGAAGGCTTTGGGGAGCATGCAGTACTAGTCTAGCACCTTGTCAGTTAGGGACATGGAAAACACATGAATGATTACATGCAGCCATGCCTACAACAAAAGGCACTCAAACTAGAAGGTCACTAGATGGGTGTGGGGGTCTCCTTCACTATTATTTTGGTGAACTGGGAAAGTTGAATGCTTGGAGGCAAGGTCAGTGATGGGAAGGGATTAATAGGGTCATCCTGGTAGAAGTCCATCACTTGGACCATATCAAAAGAGGTAGCCTTAAAACGTTTGACCTCTTTAGTGAGTGTCTAAATGAGCTGGAATGCTTGATTTAGGCTTGGTGTGGGTATGGCAAGCTATGCTATTTGTGCAGTTTATTGTGCTGTTGGTGTGGTCCATGGTCCCACCATAGGCTATGTGACCACGTAGGACACCTGTTGAGTGTACTACTATAAAGGCTATCATGCATGCTCCTAGTATGTGTGTTGTGCCTAGGGCATGGAGGCAAGGCCTCACCACATGGTTATGGCTTGGGCTATCGTGGGGAGTGCCATAGAGATAGGTGGAATGTACAATGCCTAACTTGCATTTGGCTAAGGCATCGACACCATATGCATGTAGGGCTAAGCTAGCATCATAGATGTTGGCATAGACGATTGCATGGACTATGCCAAGATCACCAAGGATGGGATGACAGAAAATCTTGCACCATGATGCATATGTGCTTGATGGCTTTCCATAATGAGTGTTGGCCTAGGTGGTGACAGGGGAGATGCTACTGCCTCAAAGAAGGTAGATGGTTAAGACTACGAAGGAATGACATTAGAGGTGGATGACAGGAAAGAGACATAGAAGGGATTCTCATTTTCTGAGTGAGCCTCAAATTCCTCTTGCCTATCTTGGAGGGACTCCTTATAGTCAATTTCTACATTGTGCTCGTTCAACCCACTCAGTTAGATGAGTTGGTCAAGCATCCATCAAAAGGTCTTGATGAGGGGGATGAAATCATTAGGGGTAGGGAGGTACTCCCTTCCATTTTGATGTATGAGTTCATAACCTTACTTTGCATCCAACTCTTAGCAATCTAAGGGGATGCCCACCTAGAGGTTTGCATTAAGGAAGTTGTATTTTTCTTTGTCAAGCATCATGTGCTTGGGAGATTGGTTACAGAGCCTAAGGTATTACCTTCCCATGAAGATGGGGCCCTCAAATCCAAGAATGTCAATTGTAAATTCCTGTTGAATAGGTCAAACAAAAACTGTGCCTGAGGTAGAGGTTGAAGGCTCTTCAAGATTCATGCTGCTAGGAGAAAATGCAAAAGGTGCAACACTGGAAAAGAAACAATCAAGTATAATGATTGTTAAAAATGACTAACTATAGAAATGCTGAAGCAATGGGTAGGTTTGAGAGTGCTACTAGAAATATGTCTAACTCTGGTGCTATGCTTGCTATGCTATATCTTGCTATGCTCCTATGTTGAGGGCAACCTACGCTCTTCCTAGCACACAGAGTTTAGGATCCAAGTGCAAGAAATACACTTTGGCTTCCATCTTGTGGGGTTCTAGGGGAATAAATAATTGGGACCAATCTACACCAACTAGATCATAGATAACCATAGGGGTGTCATGTCTACGCTAGTTCAAAGCTAGTAACAAAGGTGCAAAGAGCACCTAGGACTACCACTGAATGCAAAAGGAAATGGCAAGGCCCTCCTTCTAGCACCAAAAAACTATAGCGATAAAAAATGTTAGTAGTTGGAATGCTGAGGGGTTCATGAGTGCATAGCCTTGACCCTGCCTTTGTGTGAGGGCCTTTGCTTAGAAATAGAGGCAGAGTGCCCTTAATGGTCTTGTCGATCAAACAAGAACTTTGTTAGCTATAACTAGGGTATCAAATGCAACCAGGGGTGGCGTGGTTAGCCAAAAATATGAGTGTGAATAGTGTTCTTGGCAGTATCGAGGCTGGCTAAGCTTGAGTGTAGTAGAGTTTCTTGACATGAGAATGGTAACACAAGTGTGCAAAAATGTGTAAAGTAGCAAAAAATGTGAATGCGGTATTTGATGTTAAGGAAATTTCTTAAAATGCAACAAAGTTTGAAAGAAAGAAAGAATGGTACCACCCTAGATGAGGAGTGTGGCAATTATAAATGAGCTTTGCGAAGGTACGTAGTGTATAGATAAGCATAGTAGTAGTGTAGCCACACTCCCAAGGTAAAGACTGCTATCCGTTCTGAGGTCTATGCTTGCTAGGTTGGCTACCATGGTGTCCTATGGGTTAGCAGTGCATTGTGGTGCTAAGTGAGATGCAAAGGTGTTGCTAAGGTTCTAAAATGCTCTAGTGTACAGGGTGCTCAAGGTGCCTTAAGTGCCAAGTGATACTCTGAAATGTCAAGTGCTACTTGGGTTTGCTAGCCAAATGCTTCAAATGTCCACTACTAAAAATAAATTTCCAACCCCTAGAGTGTGGAATGCAAGGGTATTTATAGGCTTAGGATTAGCATGAAGTTCAAATTGAGTGCCACATGGCAAAGAGGTAGGCAGGGATACATTGACCTTTGCTATGCTCCTATTGGAGCAACTGGCACTATGCTCTAGTATGCTTCATTGGCCCCCAAGAGACTACTAGACCATGGCTACATTGCCAAGATTGCATGTGTTAAGATTGTAATGTACTTGTAAATAGTGCAAAATGGTGCAATTTGGAGGCTGGGCTTCAGGACTATGTTCTCCCCTCTTTTGAGTGAGATCAAGTGTAGGTACTATTTTAGGACATAGAGGGGGATACAAAAAAGAGTGCAAGTTGTTGATCCTACTTGCTGGAGGAGTTCTGAAGTTGAAATGAATGCCTATGCTAAGCTTTGAAAGCCTTTGGAGGTAGTTTCATGTTTTTACGCCAACTATGCTCTGGAGTGTAGCCCAATAGTTAGGTAAATTTCTCAAAGAATTGAAGTCCTATGTTGCTACACTTGCTACACTCATGAGCATAGCAAGATGAGATAAGGCATAAGATGGACACTTAGAAAAAATTAGCAAAAATTATAGTCCTTGTTCTTGCTATGTCAACTATGCTTGAGAGCATAGTAGAAGGGGTAGTTTCAAGAGTTAGAAAAATTTTCAAATGCTTCTTCCATATTAAGCTAGCTTGAAAACTTCTAGCTTGATACTAGTGCAAACTAGCCACTAGAGTGCTACTATGCTTGCTACACTGGAAAGCATAGCAGGAGGAATGTGAGCGTAGCAAAATACTTAAAAAATTTCCTCAACTATTGTTTGACACTTAGAAAATTTTGCAAATTTGGTTCTGTGTTGCATGCTACATTGGCTACACTCTAGAGCATAGCCCCAACAGTGGAATCATTGGCTGAACACTTTAGAAAAATTACCTTGTGTTGACACTTAGACAAATTTACCATTGAAGTGCTATTACTTGAATTTGGTGGTCTATTTCTAGCTAGTTTTGATTTTCAAAGTGAATATATTGATGGAACTAACAATAATTTAGCTAACTTTTTAACAAGAGACTATCAATCCTCTTAGAGTTTTTTTGTGGGCTCTTTGTAGGATTGTTAATAAAGAAAGGATGGATGAAATGTTCTTCCAAATTTCTTAGGTTTTTTTCTCCAAGAGAGTTACATATGCCATCATCTGATGTCCAAAGATATCAAGACCAATGGAAAAATTACTAAAATTGATTTGTTAACCAATAAATGTAGGTTTCTCCATCATCAAAGGCTAGAGAAATCCTTTTGTGCTTCTCTCAATGTCACAAATCCTAATCAAAGGATAATCACATGTACCACCTTGAATGGCATGAATTATACCTTATTCCTACTAAGTGGACCCATCTTGAAAGTTATCCTAGGTTCAAGCCCTCCCCATTTCATATTTATAAAATTGAACTAAATCCATAGATAAGTCCAAATTGGGAATTCTGGAATTGGTGGTCTTTGTTTGGTCATAACCCTATTTGCTACCACCCTTCTTATCCAAATCATTTGGATATTAGAGTTAATGAACTTAATTATAATTATTTGTATTATGGGAACCTAGAAGCACGTCATGCCTACTTTCAAAGGTATCAAAAATTATCCACATACATTCTCACATCTAACATTATCAAAAGGGTAGATTGTCTTTCTTTGATAATATATTTCTTCTACCATAAAATTTTCACCAAAAATGAGCATGATATTAATTATGTTATTAACCTTTATTCTTTGGAACCAAAAACTACAAACTCTATAGTTGGTTGATGTAGAAGTCCATCACTTATGTAGAATAGGTGACCACATGGATGTTAGACAAATTTGTGGTAGCACATCAGCATTGAATCATGCCATTTGGGATTCTTCCTCTAAGGAGGATGTTGCTCTAATGGAGGCACTATGACTCTCTAGGAAACATGTAAAAGTTGAAGATAGTGGAGTATGATTCATAGTTCATCAAGTAGTGCTTGCTTTTTCATCAAATTTATCATCTTGGTGTTACTAATAAGGTTTACTGTTAATGAGAATGTGATGGTAGAAGTGTCTAGATGCCCTTAGGATTGTTATAAAAGAGCACCATTGTGAAGATTGGAAGGTATCAATTAGAGAGAACCTATAGTGGAAGGCTTTCCTTGTTTAGAGGCATTTTTGATCAAGAATCTTTAGGTTGCAAAAAAATCTAAGAGTTATAATAAAGCTTTGTTTGTTTGCATATATGGTATCAGTGCATTCTATTTTTGCACTTATGCTACAATTCTGCTTAGTAATTTAACTCAAATAGATTATCTCAACCAAATTATAGATATATATTATAAATATATAACTAAGTTAGATCTACTTGTGCCTGTTTTACATAAGAGACTAGAAATTACAACAATGGGACCACATATCGAGGTAGGAATGGTGGGCTTGCAAGTCAGGCTATCCTATCAAGATACAATCTCTAAACAAAAAAAAGAAAGAAATCTTTGCATTAATTCTACTCCTTTTGTTTACCTTGTTCAGATTGTCTTAAGATTGACTTGGCCCGTCTACTACTCTAGATCAAACAACTTCGTTGAAGGGCTTGAGAGCCCCTTCAATTCCATAGAGAACTGTCAGTTATTGAAGTTTGGGATTTTGTTGTTGACCTCTACCTCAATTCACATCAACCTTCTTATTCACACAAGCAACCAGCATAGATCTACTCACCAAAGCTCTTATACTACTTTTACTTTTGGGGCATAAAACATATGTAAATCTAGGATCATATCAGGCAACTCAAAGAAGATAAGTATATATTAGAAATCATAATAAAGGAAGAAAATGAAAGGAAATTCTAAAATTTATTAGATCAAGTCAAGTCCACAAGAAATTAATTCCATTATCTTTGTCTAAATTACTACATTTAACTTCTACTATAATGATTCACCTTCATAAAAAAGATGATCGTCTATCATATAAGTATACTATTTGGTGAAATGCAAGTTAATTGTAATCACATAGGTGTAACATGTTAGCATTGAATTTCCCAACCATAATAGTTCTAAGCACCACAAACATAAAAAAGCATGGAAGTAATGCACTTACTTTCATTTGCTTATTAGAGTTGCACTTATATGTTAATCATAAGATAAGCACCATTTCTGGTTTGATTTCTAATGAGTGGTGAGGTATCCTGAAACACCCTAAAAAATACAGGGTCATCCTTGCTTCACCAGGCTCTTGCAGTCCCCACAGCACTACAACATCTCATCAAGAGGAGAACATTCTGAGTTCAGGCTAGCTAGTTCGGCAAATTTTTTACTTTGAGCATGGACAGGTTCTGTGTCATCCTGCCTATACACCAAAGTAGCCTGACCAGCCGACAGCCTGCTCAGAAGTGGTGTGCGGAATTGGCAGCAACACTTTGGATGCACAAAAAATAGTTCAGAAAGTTTTCTAAGTCACGAAGTCTGCTACGCTACGCCTCGTAGTGTAGAAAAGTTCAGAAGACAATGACAAAACAAAGTGCTATGCTACGTAGCATAGCATGGCAACGGCTTCACCACCATTCCCCTTGCCTGATTTCAAGTTCTGCAACAATGTCCCTTTCCGTCAAGAAGCAGCGGACCATGTATGCTATTACGCTACACTGAGCTACATGGTGCAGCGAGGCGTAGCAATCCTGCAGAAGGAACAGAAGGTAGCTCGAAGGGTAGAATCAGCAAAGTTCGCAAGACTTGCATTGCAGAAGAAGAAGTTTGTAAATTGGAAAAAATTTCGTGAGTAAGGCCAGTTGCTACGCTACGTAGCGTAGCATAGTGTAGCAAACATACAACATGTAGCAGAACACACAACAAGGTGCTATGCCATGCCAAGCATGCTACGCTACAAAGCACAGCAAGGCGTGTGGGTAGTTGCACGACATCAATGCACTTCACCTAATTGGACCATTGGTGCACATCTCCAGATAATGAAGATGCAATTATGGCATGGCAGGCTTGCAGTTACTGCATGACAAGTTCACATTACAACGGTCTTGTAGGTCCAACGGTCATACATGGTGCGAGTGGCACTGGCAAGTCAATGCGTGCCCTCTAGTCCTATAAATACCTTGGAAAATAGCATTAAAAAAAAGACGGTTGGCATTTTTGAAAAGAACAGCATTCAAGGGGTGTGAACTTTTTGAATTTTGAGAACTTCTCTCCTCTCTAGCATTGTAACATCAAGCATTGTGAGCTCTCTATTTGACACTGCAAACAATTAGCATTTTCAGCAGACACTTTGTTCCACACTTCTTCTACCACCTTGGTAGAATTCCCACATTACCAACACCTAAGTCCATGCCCAAGCGTAGTCTATTTTGCTTTGCATGTCTTGGTTACTCTCGGGATCTCTTCACTTCATCACATTGTGCAACTGACTGTATCCATCTTAACAGAGCAAGTCTATAGCTTCGGAGTGGTGGATGTTTCTAACTACACTTTACTTTATTTCTTGCCTGTTGTCCTATTTGCATTAATTTTTCTATTTTATTCACTTTCAAACATTACTTCGCATTGTCTTTGCATTTTCTACTTTATTTACTTTCAAGCATCATTTCGCATTTCCATTTCGCATTTCCATTCCGTCCCAAAGGTACACGTTGCAAAAGGCTATATTGACATTAACATAAGTCCCTATCTGATTGACTAGACCATTCAGGGCACCCCGTATCCATACACACCCAGCACAGCCCTCCTGCCGGTACGGGGTCAAAACTGTTGTGCCCGCTGACCTCTTGGTGTTTTCCAACCGCTGACATTTTCGGTTGCTATAGTTTTCTGGTGCTAGAAGAAGGGCCTTTTGGTTCCTTTTCCATGTGTCATGATAGTTCTATGATCCTTCTGCACCTTAATACACATAAGCGTAAATGTGACATCCTCTTGCGATTGTTTGCGCCTTGTGTGATGCAGATCAGTTGCCTCGACGGTTCCTCGGGAGCCCTACAGAACACAAGGCCTCTGATAGCTAGCTAACTATCTCTTTTACGATTTTCTTGCATGCGTCCTGTACCCCATCTCATGTGGTACAGATTGGTTGCTTCGACGGTCCCTCAAGGATCCTGTGAGAGGCAAAGCCTTTTCGATCGCTAGTTAGCTTGCTTATCTTACGGTTGTCTTGCATGCATTATATATCCCATCTTGTGTGGTATAGACCAGTCACTTCGATGGTCCTTAGGGGATCCTGCAAGACACAAAGCCTTCTTGTTAGCTTGCTTGTCTTATGGTAGTCTCGTAAGCCTTCTACACCTCGATACGCATTAGCGTATACTCGACACCCATCTATAGTTGTTTACGCGGCATGCGGTGTAGGTCGATTGCCTCGATGGTTCCTTGGAAGACCTACAAGACATAAAGCCTCTGATGGCCAGTTAACTCACCTCCCCTTTTTACAGTATTCTTTCACACACTCTACACCTTAGCTCACACAAATGTAAACATGACACCCTATTGTGGTTGTTTACACCTTATGTGGTGCATATCGGTCACCTTGACAGTTCCTTCGGAATCCAGCAAGACGTAAAGATTCTTCTTCACTGTTTCTTCCAATTTTCCTATTTGTTTACACTCTTTGGCATAGTGTTTACACTTTCTTTTTGCATAATTACCTACTTAACAATGGCTTTTTCAACTACTTCTGCTAATTCCTTCAACGTAGAAGCCCCCTTCAACGTTGAAGTTCCCATCATGGTTCAAAACACTACTGGTGCAGAACAATCATCGAATCTGACGTTAGAACCACATAGATCTCTCAGGATCAAAAATTGGGGACCTGAGGGACTAGCCTAGCAACACGAGCATTACAGTTTCTTGTGTGCAAAGGTGAAGGCTAATCTGCCCTTGGATTTACATGAACTCAAAGAAAAATGTAGCTTCGAGTTCACCTACTGCAATGGGAAAGAATTCGTTCCCACCCCCCACATTTTGTTATCTTTAACACAAGCATATCAAAGGTTGCTGGATCAATTAATCCAGTTGGCCAAGCTTAGGGAGCAACAGGACACCACATCCAACTAGGATGACGCCTTTTAGGATGGATAGGAGGAACTCAATTCCCAATCTGACGAAGGAGGTCAAACCAACCCCATTCCTATCTCGCCTACCCAGTCCTTTTGGGCCAACCCACTATCTATCACCACTCCCTTTTCCATCATGCCTACGCTTAAGCAGCCTATGACCGCAATAGCAATGGGTAGCCATGCCACATTCTCGGCGTATCATCGCCCTTATTTCCCTATTGCGTTCGTAGCAACTGTGCCCCCGCAAACTATTTATCAACACATTCCTGCAGTGTGTAATACGCCTATCATGACTACCCTACCACATGTTCACATTGTACCTACTTCACAATCGCACATAACTTCCATGCCAGTTCCTACGTACGTGTCTATTCCACCCTCTGTGGTAGGCCTTGGCCCATCCACATGGTGGACTCCGTTCACTTCTTCGCCTATTCTACAACCATCGCAGATGTTTCACTATGTTTGCCCTCAGACTTACACAACCCCGCAAATGATACATTCTAGCACGGGGCCATGGTCTATCCTGCCAATGACCCAAACGGTCTATCCAGCGGCTCAACCCACTGTTATTGCTTCGACAGTAGCACCCACCAGATGGTGGACAACGCAAGCAGCACCTTTAGCAGGGGTGACCCCAACGGCACTGCTGATGAGTCAGCCTGCCATCGCCACCATGTCGCACATGGGAGCTACCATTGCAGTCCCTCAACCATCCACAACATCATCAAGTCTGGACCAAGCATTTCAGCTCATCCAGACCCTCACTGAGGAAATAAAACGTCTCAAACCTGTTGGGTCCAACATGGTACAAGTCATGGACTTTTATCAGGACGACCCTGTCAACCCTACAATCCCTGCTTTAACGTTACCCCCTGGGATGTCTCTCTTGTACTTCATGAAGTACGATGGGGAGGGAGATCCCAACATGCATCTTGTCACCTTCAGGTCTGAGTCTTTACTATTGCAACAATGGTCGCATACGATCATCTACCTTTTCACCATGTCCCTAGCTAGGAAAGCCCTAGATTGGTACCACGTGTTGCCACGCTCATTCATTTCAACTTTGGAAGAGCTCCTAACTCAGTTCGTGACACACTTCAAGTACAACTTGAAGCCAGAAACCATGCTGGATCAGTTAATGAGTGTGAAACAAGACATGCTAGAACTAGTCCAAAAATTCATTCAATGTTGGAGGACAACCCTTAACGAAATCCACGAGCCCATTGCGGAGGCTCACTTTTTGGTCATCTTTAAGGGTGCAGTAAATGACTTCATCAAGTCCAAACTGTACTATCTCGCTCCTTGCTCTCTCAATCAGGCTTTCACTCAAACCAAGAGCATACAGGATGCAGTCAAGGTAAGCAAAGACCTAGCCTACATCGCTTACAAGAGCACCTTTGCAAAGAAGGACAAAGGTAAGGCCCCAACGACCATAGTGGCCACTGTGGCAACCGAGGCCAAGCCCAAACCTAGCAGTAGCGGCAGCAAGAATAACAAGAAATCGGCCATACTTGCGGCTAACCTTGTGCCTAAACTAGGCCAAGCACTGCAGCTTGCTGCACCTACGCCCAAGACATTTGCATACACCAAACCCAACTTTGAGCACAAAGATCACTCGAAATACACCCCGCTACCTCTCAAACCTTTAGAACTCCTAAAGCAATTGTGTGCAGCAGGGTACACCCAACACAAGCAGATGTCAGAAGAAGCAAATGCAAGACATCAATGCTACTGCGAGCTCCTTAGGAATCCCTCTTTAGCCCTACCCAATGAGCCTCTAGTCCCTAGGGGTTTCAGGCTAGACAGGTTTTGTGACTACCACCAACTATGTGATCACACCATGGATTATTATTTTTTGTTGCAGGATGACATCCAAAGATTAATTGATCTAGGGAAGTTGGTGCTGGATGAAAGCAACCTAGTACACCCTAAAAATCAATCTATGTATGTCTGCACAGATCCCCTCAATGCTAATAATTCTGATTACATCATCAACATCATCAGCATTGACAACGATCCCAAGCCACCCTTCCAGCCATTTGTGATCCATGTGCCTCAATGTAGTGCACCAGCACCACCAATGGTAGGTCCAAGCTCACAACCACCCTTCATCCTAAAAGTCCCATCACGAGCATCCACCTTTGCACCACTTGTCGGCGAGGCCACGCGGTCCTATAAGTTAGCACCTCTAGCACCATTCGTCATCAGGGGTTTGACGTCTTCGACAACCCTTATCTCGCACACTAGAATTGAACAACCTCCTCTCCCCACAAGGCGAGAAGCTTACTGGTCGAGTGAGACATTGAAGGGAAGTACCGTCAAGGGTATCCCCAAGCCTACACCTTCGCCCCTCGCATCGGCACCTTCGTCACCAAAGATGAAGGTCGACACGATTACGCAGCTTGTACCACCTGGCCAACAGGGATCTAGACCCAGATCCGAGGCTACCTCTCCTAGGAAGATTCATCTTCTGGGACGAATCAAAGAGGAGGAAAGTGTCACACAAGTGGATGGCCAAGGCCTTTTGGACACCCTCACCCAGGTCAAGCAAGCTCTAAAGTAGAAAATTGCTACACCGAGCTTGTACGCCTAATCATTACATCTGCATCCCACCAAGAAGTGCTAGTCTACATATTAACAGTGATTTCGGTCGACAAAAACATGCCAATGGAAGAGGAAGTGATCCACTTGGTAATGCTTCCCTTTGTACCCGTAGAGCCCACACCATCCCAATTAACTTTCCGTAACGACACCATTAGGAAAGATCCCGAAGGGGGTCAAGTGACTACGGTGCCTCTCTTCATCATAATTCGGGTCAGTCAATACTAGATTTGAAGGGTACACATTGATGATGGGGCCACCATGAACATCATTTCCTTCCCTATTGTGGATAAGTTGGGATTGGTTGACCGGATCAAACTAACGACGACATCGTGTCTGAGGTCCTTCAACGAGGCATGTGTCCTAGTGAAAGGCACAGTGCACGTAAACTTTGTAGTAGGGGACCAGTTCCTCACAGACGCAATGTTCATCATAGTTGAAGAAATGCTCAGGTTTAACCTGATCTTCGGAAGGTCATGGTTAGCACAACTTAGGGCCATCTCCTCGCCTATACACCAGGAAATCCACTTACCATACGCAAGTAGGGAGTTGGTGATCCATGGTGACGAAGAGGAAACGCAAGAAATCAACAACCTAAACATGGAACAGGGCTCAGTGGTTACAACCTCTAAGAATGAAGCACCTGTTCATGCATGCATTAATCATTGAATGGAAGGATCGGCTTAGCGAGCTGATTCCCAAATAAAAAATGCATGGGCCAAGTTGCCCTTCCAAGCAGAGGACAACGATGTGAACAAGTGCCCTGGCGAAACACCTCAGCCTTACATTCCAATCAACCCACGATGGGTTAGGAAGTAGCTACGCATAGTGTAGCAACCCTACTGTTTCCTGCCAAGTTGCCATCCCTTGTACATTCATCATTTCCTCACCTTCTTAGTATGTCATCCTTCTAGCGTGCTACGCTAATGGCCCAAAATGGCCTAAAACTATCATTACCATTGTTTGCTTCGTTAGCGTATTATCTCTTTTACGCAATGGCCTGAAATGGCCTAAAACTAGCATCATTGCTTTCTGCTTTGACACATTGCACAACAACCCAAAATGGTCCAAAACTAGCAATGGCCCGAGATGGCCTAAAACTAGCATACGAGAGCATGAAAACTTTACATAATACACAAGTTAACATAAAATCGGTTTCTTTTCTGAAGTCTTCATTTCATTCAAAATTTTCGCCTATTGGAAATGTTTATAAAATTTTCAAAAAAAAGTCCCATGCTATGATGGGGTGTTTCCGTTTGCATAACCTTCACCGCTTGCCTTCGCTCCATCTGCTTGTGCATCATTTGCCCCTGCATTGCCTTCTACTGGTTCTTCATTCCCTCCCTCCACAGGATCCTGCATCGCAGGAATGAAGCAGTTAGCTAGGGTAATAATCGCAAGAAACGTGAGCTATAACATAGCACGAGCATCTACCCATTAAAGCAACTAACCTGAGAGGAGCCTATGTCATTCTCAAGGGGTATTTGGTCTAGACCAAGCCTAAGGTGATGACAAATCTCCTCTATCATAATGTCCATCCAACACTTGTCGCTAGGTTTAGCATTCGCAGCAGTAGCTTTCTCCCTTTCCACAGTCGTCCATCTTAAAGGTTTTGGGAAAAGGAAGGAGGTTGTAGTCTCTCCTGTAGGAAGGTCCACTTTCAAGTCAGGATATTCTGTGACCTTCACCTGCTCTTTGAACTTAGCATAGGCCTCAGAAGCGTTGATGGCATTCATGAATGCTTCATACGTGAATGCCTCCACAACAGCGTCTTTGTACAGTCTTCGATGGGTGTCGTTCTCCAGCTTGTATGTATGTTTGTGGTTTCTCTGGATTCGCCCCCATTCAAAGACTTTAGCGCTAATATCTTTCATATCCTGACACTTCTTGGCTAGCAAGTTCATCTACATTTGCTGTTCAACTATCTTGCGGGTGGACTCAACATTCTGGTGAACGATAGTCCAAAACCTGGCATAGTCATCCATAGCCCTCTTACAATTGACAAGGTCAGGGTTACGATTTATGAGGAAGTTGACCCTCGACTTGAGATTCTCCACCTCAGCGACCAGCTTAGCCTCTCTTTGCTTAGCCCTATGAGTTCGTTTCCATAGGTCCTCATTGGTACACCTACATTCCCACAAAGAGTGTGCTGAGTTCAAGATGCACTTGTGAGCCTCGTTGAACACGTGACAAGGCACCTGGGTCACGTCTGGTGAGAGTGTAGGCACCACGCCAGCTTTCATGGGTCGAACCGGGTTCCATTTGAGCCGAGAGGTTGCGTTAACATAAAGAGCGTAGCAATAGCGTTAACATAGCAAAATCAACGAACTCAAAAGTTTTCAGCAAAACAACATAAGAACATTTAATACTGCCACTTACCCATGCAATGGTTTACCTACTGAAGCCATCTAATCATGTTGTCAATGAGTCCCTGCACGAACGTAAACTTGTCAGGGACCTTGACCCACAACTCTGTACGAATCGGAGGAGGTCCCCTGGCGTCAGCAATAGCACCTGTTACATGATTAAGCATGTCAGCAATGGCCAAAATGGACTATGATGAGGTAGACATCCCATCAACTCACTAGTGCTTGACTGCGGTCTTTCTTCTTACTGAGGCAAGATGATCATGGTAGCCTCGATGGAGGGCCCTGCCAAATCCATGCAAGTCCCTTCCTCATGCACTGGTGCCTTTCCTTTCAAGAGACTAGCATCTTTTTTATTCAAAGGAGACACCTCTTCGTTGGTAGGAAGAGGCTCCCTAATGACAAGAGCCCCTGCCCTTGAGACAGAAGCTCCCTTATTCTTAATCGGGGCCCTTTCCTCCAAGACTGGGGCCTCCACATCTTTATTCGTCGCTCCCGTCCTAAGGGCTGACACTTCCTCATCGCCTTCTTCTTCATCTTCTTCTTCTTCTACTAAGCAAAAAAGGCATGTTTGCATCTATTCAAAACAAGCTGGTTCAAAATAGATGCTATGCTACGCCACACCGCCTAGCGCAGCATAGCATAACAAACTATAACAAAGTAAGCATTATACAAAAATGCTTACTAATGGGGGGTTGCGTCCTCTGCAGCTTGAGCCGCAGCCTTCATCCCTCCTCTTCGTAAGGGGTTTCCCTAGCTAGGGGAGGCCTCTTCCTTCACAACTCCTTGGGTACAGTCTCAGCTATGAGACGTTCACCCCACGTCGCACTACCAGTTATGACAGGAGGTGTCTCTCCTACGCTATCCTGGGCATGAACGCTATGAACTGCTAGAATTTTAGTCGTTACAGACAACAACTCCCTGACCATTTCTGGGGGATTCTAGACTCGCATGGTCTAGAGGACCTATTGAATCCATGGCTTGGAAATCTGATCGCAATCTCACATGGACTAGACTCCATCCACCTAGACCACCAAGAACTCCATGAAGCGTTTCAAATAGCTTATGTAGAAGACATAGTGTATGTTAGAGTAAGACTCCATTTGCTCACGGAGCCCCAAAATCTCAGCCTGCAAGCCACTACATAGGAAATTGGCCCAGTCATAACAGTCCCCTCCTTCCATAACCTCCTACATTACCCAGGCTTGCCCAAGCCCCTGGACCTTCCCTTGGAAGAGTAGTTGAGGGAATGCATAGGCATGAATAACCAGGTAAAGCCCCATGGCGAGGCTTTCCTTCAACTTTTCCATCAGGAATCCTTTTTGCTCCTTGGTGAGCCTCAACCATTCCTTGATATGCTGCTTCTAAAGAGTCAACTCCTACTTGTCCTTCGACACTACGGGGGCTCCATCGGTAGGGACGCTGAATAGATCCGCAAACAACTAGTCATTGATTTCAATGACCACCCGTACACCCTGCATGTATGTGCGAAAAAAGCTCGCCTTCCCAGAGAAGGAGTTGACCAAGGAAAGCATCTTGGCAACAGAGACGATCGGATTCAGAGCCATGAATAGATCCATAAGCCCTACCTTTTGAACTTTGTTGAGCAAGGAATCTAGGGCCCCTCATTCTAACTAGCCCTATCTCGTCGCTACTTCATCGTATTTGAAGTAGATGTTTTTCCCCTACCTCTTGGCAGTTACCACCATCACCTCACGAGGCTTCTTCGCCCTTGCAACAATTCTCACAAAATGCACTTAGCATAGCACTACAGAGAATGCAAAGATCATGAAAACACTTGATCATGCAGCGCCTACCTTTTGACCCACCAGGTCTATATGGTAACAGGAATAGTGGGAGTTCAACCAAGACCTCTTCAACCATGACTTGTTTAAAGGGTTCTTTCCACTCCTTATCCAGCCAACCCTTCTTCCTACATTGATTATAGATAAGGTAGAGCATGCATAGATAGGAATGGTATTCTCCCCTGCACTGACTAATTAAACCCGCCTGCAGGTTCTTGGCAAAAGCAAACTCCCGTAAGGCTAGCTGCACCGTAGCCAGCAAATCCGATTGGTCATGAACCCCATCATCATCAATGTAAAACCTGGTGACAAACATAGACCATTAAGCCTTCGGCCGGTATGGCTAGTGTTGCACTACAAAACAAAGTAAAGATGCAAAACTCACCCGCCAGCACAATAGACAATCCCTTGTGGGTTTTGAAAGTACGTCACCATGTCACATGCAAGAAATAACGTGTTGTACTTGTGATAGCAATTGAATTCTGGCATGTCCCAGATCCAAGCCAAATGCCTCAACCCTATTGAGTGTGGGCTGGATCCTCCTCCCTACCTACTCATGATTGCCCTATCGATAAAGTATCTTAGGATGCCCCGATTGGTCCCTAGCAACATGGCTTCTATGCCGGGTGCCTCCTTCTCCTTTAAAGAAGACCAAACAATCACACTAAAGTGGTTGAGAAGGAATTGCAAGAAGTCTTGTGCCCCTTTTCTGAACCAAACCGCTTGATCCCCCACACGTATCAGGGGAGGAGGAGCATTGGCAATAGGTCTGCTCACATGGCACAACACCCCGCAAATGTCCAAAACAGTTAGCCGGGACCTTGGCCCCGCCTTGCACAACGCAATCAGCAAATATTAGCATCACACTTAAATGTAATACATGCAACATAGTGATGCCTAGTAGTCCCTGCATATAGCATAGCACAACCCTCTGCCTGCATGTAGCATAGCAAGAGCGTGGAAGCCTAGCGTAGCAAGAGCATGCAAATAGCCTAGTGTAGCAGCAAAACAGTTGACGACATAGCCTAACAAAACACGTGTCACGTTGCCACATCACTTCATGACCTAGTCCCCTCAAGGGTTTTACGTTGTAGCATGCTAAGGTCAAACAATTTAAACTACTCTAGCCCCCGTGGTTGTAACAACCATAGCGGTGGCAGTTTTTGCGGCCTTGCATGCAATCACGATGCAATGTTTATACATCTACCATGGTCGAAACAGTGACTGCGGTGGTCAAAAAGCCAAAATAATGCAACCACAGAAAACACAGATAGCCGCAAATGGACACAAAAAAATAGGATGCAAAACAAGAGTAGAAAATGATAGAAAGCACAACACAAAAAGGGAAAAGAGGACAAAGTAACTTACTGGGTTAACGGCGTGCTCTGCTACACTGCAACATGTGCTTGTGGCACATGCCCTAGGGTCTTCTTTGCCTCTTCAACCTTTGCAAGTGCCAAATGGATCTTAGGAGCCATTGCC
>MNCI01027230.1:197914-233836 GCA_015680685.1 Gnetum montanum | reverse complement strand
TTATTTCCATCGAATCTTGCTCTATTTCTAGTTTTCTTGTGGAACTATCTCTTTCTCTGGGGAAAATTAGGAGTAGATTGTAGAGTTGTGCTCAAATGTTTTTGCAAAATTTTATTTGTTACAAGTAGGTATTATAAGGACCACGTAGACTAGGCAGTTGAACAAAATAGGAAATTTTCAAGAACTCACAGTACTTGGCAAAGTTGGCTGAATCTCTTTAAAGTAAGTCATTTGTAGTTTACACACAATGCAATCATTATATTTCTCACAACCACACGCTGCAACAGCACTCACACATACTCACATTAACTACTGAGTTTATTTGGAGGTATCTGGGCCTTGGTGTTGCCAGAGAGCAGCAGACACCTAAATCCTGTTCGAGGACACTCGTTGGCGGTCACATCCCAAACGGTCGCCAACACTTACCTTCCTGAAAATAAAAAAATAATATTTATTTTTGATTAAGGGTCCGAAAAGACCTTAAACTAGCAATCCTAGCATAGTTGCACCCCTCAGGGTCCAAAAAGACCCTAAATTAGTAGTTCCAGCCCGTTATGTTCGTAGTCTGCAATGATATTAAACTAACAATGCCACATGCTTACATCAGCAGTTATCTCACCTTCTTCCACATAGGCGGTATCACATTTCCTAGTAGTTTCGTGTCTTCATTTTTGCACTAGTAGTTTGATACTTCTCATACCTACAATTTCCTGTACTATTATGTTGCATATCAAGATCTTGGACATTGCAATATGGTAGTCCAAAATGACACTAAACTAGCAGTTTGGCATTTGCATAGTAACAGTTACACAGCTTCGCACTTTACACCAGCAATTTTATACCTTTAGTAATTCTGCACTCTTGTGCCTTGGCGGTCTGCCATGACCTTAAACTAGCAAACTTTCAATCTTTACATTTCCACACTTAGCAAGTTGCATCTCAATGTTGCTTTGTAGATTTTCATTCCACATAATCTCTGACATCCCTTAACTAAGCTTTCATCATATAATGGCAAGTCAAGCGAGAGATGGAAATCCATCATGACCTTTCCACGCCTTTGACATTAGTAGGGCCATAGGGCAAGCTCACGAGACAGTTGAACCTTGACATGATTGACTGGGGGTCGACTACAACTAGCATTGTAGTAGCCTTAGAAGCATCCCCAGATTGGCCCAGGCACCTGGTCCAAGCCCTAGACTTAGAGGTAGGGGATGTAACCTAGGACCCTCTTGTCGAGACACCTGTGACCACATCAAAGGGGAAGGTGAAAACATTAAAACTCAACTCCCTCCTAGACACACAAATGTACAAAAATATAGCCAAAGTTTTGCAAGACAACATCGATGTCTTCGCATGGTCATACAGTGACATGCCAGGTCTGGACCCACAGCTGATTCAGCACAACATTGTCCTAGACCCCCACGTAAAGACAATTGAGCAGAAAGCTCACAAAGTTAAGCCAGAAATCGCACTAGTTATGAGAGATGAAATCACTAAGCTATACCAAGCAGGTTTCATCCATGTGGTCGACTATTCAAAGTGGGTGTCCAACATCGTTGTAGTTTTGAAGAAAACGAGAGGGATACGGATCTATATAGACATCACGACTGGACATGCTCTATTATCCTTCATGGATGGTTTCTTCGGATACAACCAAATCTGCATTAACCCAGAGCACCAACTGTCAACAACCTTCATGACCCCATGGGGGACCTTCTACTATACCATGATGCCATTTGGGCTCAAGAATGCTGGAGCAACCTACTAGCAAGCCATGACTTATATTTTTAGTGACTACATCCTAGAAACATTAAACAACTACGTAGATGACATAGCGGTTAAGTTCAAGGAGGCAGCTGATCACCCAAGCGATTTGGAAAAATTCCTCAAATGTTGCCAAATGCACGACCTACGCCTCAATCCTAAGAAGTGCATCTTTGGGGTGAAAACAAGACACATGTTAGGGTTCATAGTATCAGAGGCCAGAATATGAGTGGACCTTGATAAAGTCAAAGCCATCATCAACCTAGAGCCTTCCACAAACCTTAAAGAGTTATGTGGTTTACAAGGTAGAGTGCAATTCATTCAAAGATTTATAGCCAGGTTGATTGACAAGTTACACCCCATGCAACATCTTTTAAAGAAGGGGGTTGACTTCGAGTGGATAACCCAGTGTCAACAAGCCTTCGACGATCTAAAGAAGGAGCTTTTGCACCTCCCAACGGTGCACCCACCACAATGGGACAAGCCTTTCTTCATATACCTTGCCACCTCTGACACTTCCATAGTGGCACTTCTATGTTAGAAGCGGGACGACGGTTCTGAGATACTGGTGTACTACCTAAGCCATGCACTAATAGCATACGAGATGAAGTACAATGAAGTGGAGAGGAACTGCCTAGCCCTAGTGTTCGCACTAAAGAAATGGTGGCATTACCTATTCCGCAACACAACCAACATCATTTGCAAAAGCCATATACTCCGAGCTATCACCTGCAACCTGTACAAAAGTAGCAAGATAGCCCGATGGAAAGCAATGACCACGGAATTTGACCTATGTTATGTAAGTTAATCATTAATGAAGGGTCAAGCCATAGCGACCCAACTCATGGCCTCGCTAGTTAATGACCAAGCAACCATAGACCTCGAGTTCTTGAACGAATACGTCAGCAATGTCACCATCGTCCGATTGCATTTCCAAGCCACTTTACACTTCGATGGCACCTCAATCGCATGAGGAAGTAGCGCTGCCTCCACAATCACATTCCCCTCTAGGGAAGTGCACCCATCCGCTTATCGTTTCACGTTCCCTTGCACCAACAACGTGGCATAATACAAGGGGCTACTTAGAGGCCTCTTAATTGCCCGAGCACTATGCATACAACACCTGGCAATTTGGGGAGATTCACAACTAGTCATGAATCAAATCACTGAAGTCTATGCTTGCAAAGCTACGCACCTGTAGCCTTACTGCAACCTAGCAAAAACCCTACTTAAGCAATTTGCGACCACTAATGTGCAACACGTGCAATGCAACAAGAACACCATAGTAGACGCCCTAGCTACCCTCATGTTAAACATCCCATCATATTCCTTGGCAAACGTACCAACCGCGATCACAGAATGCGTAGAGCCTATCACTTAGGTAGAACACGTGGCCTCTGTTAGCGGTGCGGATGCCCCAGAGTCGTATTCCAACATTAAAGCTTGTCTACAGCATGGTGAATCCCTAGGTGGATTGACATCTACCCAGAGAGATGCAATTTGTTATGTGCTCATGGGAAATGATGCCCTGTGCCGCTGATCCTATGACGGGATACTGCTAGCATGCGTGGGTGATGAGCAAGCGCAAAAGGTAGTTAATGAGATCCATGAAGGGCTGTGCGATGAACATATAGAACCTAGGACTATGGTCATAAAAATTAGATGCCTAGGGTATTACTGGCCCTACATGGAGTGTGACTTCCTGTCGAAAGTCAAGACATGCGACACGTGCCAAAGATACGCAAATCTCATACACATAGCACCTACAGACCTGCACCCAACACAAATCACGTAGCCCTTCCAACGATGAGGATTAGACCTCATAAGGCCTATTACACCTAAGTCCTCCATAGGGCATAGCTTCATTATCACCGCCACAAAGTACTTTACCAAGTGGGTGGAAGCTATTCCCCTAAGGAAGATGACGTCTCAGCAAATATGTCGTTTCATCCTTGATAATATCATAACTAGGTTTGGGCTTCCAATGACTATTGTGACCAACAATGGTCCACAATTCAGCAGTACGAAAACCTAAACCTTTTGTAGCAACCTAGGCATTAAACAATCATTTTCTTCCCCTTATTATCATCAGGCGAACAGGCAGGCGGAAGCTACAAATAAATCCATCATCAACTTGCTAAAGTAGATGCTCAACAACAACAAGAGGCGGTGGAACTAGCAGATCCTCTACGTCCTCTGGGCCTACTGAATGACTTGTAGAACTACGACAAGTAAGACCCCTTATAGTCTTGTTTATGGATCTAAAGCTGTATTGCCTCTTGAGTTGCAGGTACCCTCACTTCAGATGATCCTATTCAACGTCGTGAGTGAAGCCCAGAACAATGAATCATGAACCATTGACCTCGACTCAGTGGAGAAGGAACGCATGCAGACACTAAGACAAATCAAGCACTACCAGAGCAAACAATAGCAGAAGCATTGTGCAAACCTACATCGACGACTAGTGTAGAAGGGAGACCTCATCCTCAAGGCCATCTATGAGCATGTGAGAAAATTCTCAGCCAACTAGGAAGGTCCTTACATGGTCACTAAAGCCTTCAAAAATGGAGCCTTCAAATTGGCAAACATGGATGGTAATGAGTTCACCAACCTGGTGAATCACTCGTATCTCAAGCCATACTATGTCTGAAGCAACGACAACAACAAGCATCGTCCGCTACGACAATAAACTGGCAGTTGCACCAAGCAACATTCGCAATGACGATAAACTAGCAGCATCGAGCAACGTCTGCCATGACATTAAATTGGCGAAAACCGTTCGCTACGATGAAAAACTAGCACTGTTAGTCCACTATGACTATAAACTAGTGTTGCATGTTTTCTACGATGTAAAACTAGCACTGTTAGTCCACTATGACTATGAACTGGCATTGCATGTCTGCTACGATGAAAAACTGGCATGTACAATCTACTGGGACCTTAAACCAGCACAGCAGTCCGCTGGGACCTTAAACTAGCACACGGTCTACCAAGACCTTAAATTGGGTTCACATCGCATACCCAGCATGCACCAGCACCAGATACACACTGAACGAGTAGGCACAATGCTAATGTGTGGGTGGGACTTCGTAGCTATGGAACATCGTTCATGACACACTAAGAATGTGGTCTGGAACATATGCGACGCCACCACCCTTGGCATCATGTTAACTCTTCGAAGATGCCGTATGGCGTCACACTAACCCTCCGAACCTACCATCGCCATGGCCCATCACCTTGACGGTAGTTCTTAGGTTAGCTCCTGCATCTGGAGTTTCGGCAGTATTATGTCCCAACCATAATATTGTTGCTCCAGCTCCCTGCCAACACCTAGGCTTGCACAATGTTAGCTATGTGGCAACTAATCCCATAGCTGAACCAGGAATGCAAATCCTTGGCAGGGATTCCAGAGCATCCGCACTCGCAACAGCTCCTAGCATCGTCAAGGCTAACTCCTACGCGCTGACACTACCAAGGCCGCTGCTGGCCTTCCTACTTTGGGCAGCTCACACTAGCGATGGTGCCCAAGAGTAACAACAATGCTAGCAGCCAGCAAGACCTTGTCCCTGCAAACACATCTCGCTATAGTAGCAAATGCTACAACATCGCAAAGTGAGTGCCTCGACTAACATGGCTATTTGAGAGTGCAAACTCCAGCACGTGCGTAACACAACTCGTCGTATGGAAGGTTTCTGTAGGCAAGTCAAAACCCTTCACAGATGTAATGCAACTCATCCTACGAAGGGGGCACCTGCCTACAAGAGGTTGAAGAACAACACCAACCAAAGATGAAAATGCAAACGAGCCCCTCAGAGCACTCCGATGAGAGACTTTGCTAAACATCATCTTTGCTCTCTTCCTTAACCTCTGCAAAACCAATGCAACACTCTCAAGTACGGCCAAGCGACGTCTCAACACTCACCAAGTGACAACCTTAGCATTTCTCCTACTACGATGTTTCGTATTCTTTGTTGACGTCCATCGAGCCTGTTCTCCAAATATCGACAAAGAGGGGCCAATGAAACACCCTAAAAATGCAGGGTCATCATTGCTTCACCAAGCTCTTGCAGTTTGTGCAGCACTACAGCAGTTCATCAGGAGGAGAATGTTCTAAGTTCAGGCCGGCCAATTTGGCAAATTTTCTACTTTGAGCATGGACAGCTTCTGTGTCATCCTGCCTATACACCAAAGTAGCCTGACCAGCCGACAGCCTGCTCAGAAGCGGTGTGCAAAATTGGCAGCAACACTCTGGATGCGCAAAAAATAGTTTAAAAAGTTTTCTCTAAGTCAGGAAGTCTGCTATGCTACGCCTCGTAGTGTAGAAAACTTCAAAAGACAATGGTGAAACGAAGTGCTACGCTACGTAGCATAGCATGACAACGGTTTCACCACCATTCCCCTCACCCGATTTCAAGTTCTACAACGATGTCCCTTTCCATCAAGAAGTGGCGGACCATGTCTACTGCTATGCTACGTTGAGCTACATGGTGCAGTGAGGCATAGCAATCCTACAAAAGGGATAGAAGGCAACTCGAAGGGCAGAATCAGCAAAGTTTGCAAGACTTGCATCATAGAAGATGAAGTTTGCAAATTGGCAAAACTTTCATGACTAAGGCCAATTGCTACGCTACATAGCGTAGCATAGCATAGCAAACATACAACATGTAGCAAAATGCACAACAAGGTGCTATGCCACACCAAGCATGCTACACTACAAAGCACAGCAAGGCATGCAAGTAATTGTGTGACATCAATGCACTTCACCTAATTAGACCATTGGCACATGTCTCCAAACAATGATGATGAAATTACGATATGGCAAGCTCGTAGTTATTGCATGACAAGTTTGCATTACAACGGTCTTGTAGGTCCAACGATCATACATGGCACGAGTGGCACCGACAAGTCAATGTGTGCCCTCTAGTCCTATAAATACCTTAGCAAACAGTATTAAAAAAAAGACGGTTGGCATTTTTGAAAAGAACAACATTCAAGGGGTGAGAACTTTTTGAATTCTTAGAACTTCTTTCCTCTCTAGCATTGTAACATCAAGCACTGTGAGCTCTCTGTTTGACACTACAAATAGTTAGCATTTTCAACGGACACTTTGTTCCATCCTTCTTCTACCACCTTGGTAGAATTCCTACATTACCAACACCTAAGTCCATGCCCAAGCGTAGTCTATTTTGCTCTGCACGTCTTGGTTACTCTCGGGATCTCTGCACTTCATCACGCTGTGTAATTGACCGTATCCATCTTAACAGAGCAAGTCTATAGCTTCGGAGTGGTGCATGTTTCTAACTACACTTTACTTTATTTCTTGCCTGCTGTCCTGTTTGCGTTACCTTTTCTGTTTTATTCACTTTCAAGCATTACTTCGCATTGTTGTCACATGTTCTACTTTATTTACTTTCAAGCATAATTTTGCATTTCCATTTCGCATTTCCATTCCATCTCAAAGGTACACGTTGCAAAAGGCTATATTGATGCTGACGTAAGTCCCTGTTTGATTGACCAGATTGTTCAAGGTGCCCCATATCCGCACACACCTAGCACGACCCTTCCACAGGTATGGGGTCAAAACTATCACACCCACCAAGCCCTCGGTGTTTTCCAGCCACTGATGTTTTTGGTCGCTACATACCCCTATGGTCAACCATAAAAATACGAGCATTTCATGCATGATTCGGTCGAATTTCAAGGACTAACTGCTTATGTGCTCTTGTGGAACAAGGATGGGTTGGTTGATCATTGTCTTCCCAAGCTTACCTATATCTCACAATTGTATGGTTAAGGAAGCTTAAGGCATATGATTTTTATAGCTTTTATGTTTTTATGTCTTGCACTAGTAGGGAAGGAGAGATGTAACTAAGTGACTAATTTAACTTAACTACTCATTAACTAAGTTCTAACTAATCCTAACACCAGCATCCGTTCCCACTTATTGTACACATCTTGAACTAGTGCAACACTATTGGGATTACCAAAAGCTAATCGTTACTTAGTTACCAAGCGTTACTTAGTTAACGATTACACTACTTGTGTAATTTAACGATTTTCTTAATTGATCAAAATGAATTGTTGTGCTAATAACAAAAATGTAAAGTGCATAAAATAAAATAAATGCATAAGGAAATAAAATACAAGAAATGTGATGAGTGGCGAGGTACCCCTACACTCAACCATACGAATACGAGCGTGCACGCGCGATCCGGTCGAACTCCGCAGACTAAATGCCTTAACGCCACAAGAAACACTTGGGGTTAATCGTTCGTTGTCTTCCCAGGCTTGCTTGTATGTGTCACGGTGTATGGTTAANCAGCCGATTCCTTGGCTAGCCGTACACATCCGTGGATGCTCGTAGCCAAGTCGAACTTATCACATGTTCTAGCCTAGCGATGAGTAGCTGATTCCTTAACTAGCCGTACACATTGGACTACCACTGGGATTACCAAGTGTAGATCCTAGAATACGCTACTGGGTTACCAAGCAGCCAATGCTCATAGTTAAGTCGTACTCACGCGTTGCGACGAGCAGCTGATTCCTTGATTAGCCGTACACATCCGTAGATGCTCGTAATCAAGTCGTACTTGTGCGCACTAGGAAAGCAATAAATAAATAAAAATAACATAAAACCATGTACTACAAGGTTTATCCAATCAAGTTTGTCTTTATTGTCGTACACAACTTGTGTTCAGGTTACAAAGTTGCTCGAATAAAGAGCCGTTCACTCTAGGACTCCTACTACGTGCACATGGGAAAAATTCTAACTCTGGAGTGATCAATCTGCCAGAGCTTCGCTACTTCTAGCCAGGATTGGGAAATGAAGGGAGTGCCGCCTCTTATTTATAGATATGGTAGCGGACCGCGATATCACAGGGAAAGACGCAATATCGCGGCGGCCGCGATATCGCGGCACTATGCATGTCGCGTCTCATCAAAATGCGTAAGAAAAAAAATCTCAAGTGCTGCAAGAATGAATCAAAGAGCTTGTCTTTATTACTGTACATAAGGTGTGCTCAGGTACATAATGCTCAAATAAAGATCCATCCACACTTCGACCTCCTACTGCATGCACTTTGAAAATACTCTACCTTTTAAATAGACTACAAGATCTTCGCTATTTAACTGCTAAAAAGACTTCTTTTTCAATTGTGCACCTGGGAACTGTATTTATAGGCTTGGGAGAATCTACTCTAATAATTAGAATAAACTGCTAGAGTAACTGCTCTAATAATTAGAATAAACTGCTAGAGTAACTACTCTAATAATTAGAATAAACCACTAGAGTAACTGCTCTCATCATACTCCCATGATTGAATGAAAATTTGTCCTTAAGTTTCTTACAAAATATTGGAAAGGTATGGGATTATTGACTAATTGACAACTAATGATGAAATGGGATGACAGACTCAACATGCCTAATGATAGATCAATAAGCATATTACAACATTGTGGTGAACACTCATACATAAATGAAATCTAAGCCTTTATTTGGCAATTTGAAGAGAAAGAGAGAGAAATTGGATGAAGCATGTTGCCACCAATGTTAAGATTGTGCCTTCTGTTGTTTATCCATAGCCACGCCACTAGACTTGCTTCTTTCATAAATGCTCCAATTCTAGTCCATCCTGAGTGCTTCCTCCAAGCCCAGTCCATTGTTTGTATGATCACCATCTACACACACAACACAATCATAAATGAGTAAGGATAGATAAACCACAATGCAATTGATACCTTACCTCGATATGAAGCGCATTGGCTAAGTTGTGGTTATGGCAGAAATTGGTTTGGAGATTTATCATAGTTGACTACCCAAGGTGTAGGGGTTAGGCGAATAGTAAAATGAAGAAAATTGAAAAATTTTTTCCAAGGCCCCCATGACTAAGAGCAAACCTCCAATAGCTATAAGATGGAAAAATATGAGGAACAAGAAAGATGGGAAAAAATAACAACGGCAACACCAATAAAATGAATGTCATGGATGGGGATGAAACAAGAGATGATTGATTGTAGGAAATGTTTAAGGAAAAGAACTTAACAATTGCATCAAAAAGGAATGCCAGTGGGTCCTCCCCAAAGCAGGCTCATGCCTTTTATGCCCTGACAAACCCACAAACCAAAGAGTCTGTAGGCTCTAGGAATGTCATTTCGAAGCAAGACTTAAAACATTACTCACAAGAATTCACCAAAGAAAAACAATGCATCAACCCAGAACGGACTAATGATAAAATTGACAATGAGATAGAAAATGGGAAGAAAGATGGAGAGGAGAGAATGGAATGGAATCCCAAGAATAAGGTTGTGTAAAGCCCCTTGTGTATTTCATGGTTAAGATAACTGAGTAGAACTCATCCCAAATCCAGACTCAAACCAACCACATTCAGTGACCTCGCATCAACACACTTGACTAATCCATCCACTTGAAGCAACAAAAATGCTTCCACAAAGAGTCACCACCATTCCAATGAGAGCAAGATGGAGAAGTAGGAAGCAAGAAAGGGCCTTAGTTAGAGGGAATCTTCAGGCATGGGTAACATGTCTTTCTAGTACCATAACCAGCACTTGTAGCCCATATTGCTTTATTATGTCTAAGGGGTATGCTTTGAATTCTCATCTTTTTCTCTTTTTTTCTTTTATTTTTATTTATTTATTTTTGTTTTTGTCTTTGTTTTTTTTTTTGTGAGAACCACATCATGCAAAGACTTATTTTTATTCACTTAGCTTCCCGATTTTTGAACAATGTCAGAATGGCAAAAAAACCCAAGAAAAAGCATCCAAGCACCCAAGAGAATGGCTAGTACAAATGCATCGAATCCCCTTGAAGTCACACCCTTTTCATCCTTTGAGTCTTTCCTTGGTTTGAAAAGTACCCACCCACCAATTCATTAAAAGTTTACTTAGAAAAAGGAGATTGTATAGTTCCAAGCCAAAGGAGGTTATAGAGTTGTATGGATGAGTGGATGGTGTGGACTCATTACCTATTTTACCACAAGAACCATACCTTAATATCAGCATCATAATTCAAAGGTAAAAACTAAACACTAGCAATCAATATGATATAATTCAATCCACCATCACGAACACTTATTGGATGATGAATAAAAGTAAATCAAGCAAACAAAGAAATAGTAAAAACATGAACAATGGTGTAAAACAAAAATAAGAAAAGTTGAAAGAATGTGTAAAAAAATTCAAAAAAAAACTGAAGGCCTAGAATGGTTAGCATAGGTGGCCATCTCCCCCATGACTAAGTTGGAAGGAGAAGATCTGAAATAGTGAGTAGGGTTGTCCATCAAGAGAGGTAGCATGTGTATTGGTTGTCCTAAGCTCCTGGAAAGGTTTGGTTTATTACATGTTGACCAAAAGTTTCATATATAGGCTCTTAGGTTTGTATATTATCATGGCCCCTGAAGGAAAAGTTGCATAAATAATATAAGGTCCTTCCCACAATGTTTGAAATTTAGTACGTTGTGGCACATATGTGGGATTTTAGTAGAGAACCTTATCTCCTGGCTGATATTTAACTTTCCTAATTCTTAGGTCATAACATTGTTTATTGAAGGCCTTGTGCAATTTGTTAAATGATAGGGTAGTTAATAAGTTTTCATCTAACAAGTTAAAGGTTACTAACCATTATTTCTATGCTAGATCAAGGTGAAGGTTGAGGTCACATGTCGTGGATAGTGTACGGAGCTCAGTTTGAATGGAAAGTGTTGGTAATTTACTGTACACTAACTCATAGGGAGAGTAGCCTATAGGGAGTTTCTATGTGGAACAATATGCCCAAGAAGCATCATTCAGTTTAGTGCTCTAGTCTTGCCTAAACTTGCTAATGGTTCTTGTCAATATCTTCGTAATCTCCTTGTTGGTGACTTTGACTTGATCGTTTACTTGGGGGGTGGTATGGTGTTGTCAATTTATGCTCAACCCCTAAGCGTTACATTAATTTCTAAAAAGTTGCACCTGTGAAGTGTGTACAATTGTCTGAAATAAGTGCATGTGGCACACCGAACCTATTTATAATTTGTTGTTGAAAAAATCATGTAGTTGTAGATGATGTACAATCTTTAATAGTAGTTTCTTCAGCCCATTTTGTTAGGTAATCAATGTCAACAATAATATAAGCTTTTTCATTGAACATTGGTGTAATCGACCCCATAAAATCAATTCCCCAAATGTTGAAGGGTTCTAACAGTTGAATCCATTGTTGTGGACCCTCCATTCTAGCAATCATTCCCCCATCATGTTGATAGCACTCACAAGATTGGACGAAACAATGGGCATCTTGAAATAATGTAGGCCAATAATATCTTGCAAGCAAGATCTTGATGGCCATTCATCTCCCAGTGTAATGACCCCTACAAGGACCCTCATAAGTGTCTTGGAGAACTCACAGTTGATCTATATTGGGAACATACCGTCAAACCAAGCCATCGGGACATGCTTTGTAAAGTTTTGCATTGATCTCCATAAAGTACTTGGCTTGGTGAAGAAACTATTGTTTCTTCTTAAGGATTAACTCTTATGGTGTTTTTTGGGTGAGAAGATAGGTAAGAATGCTACTGTACCAGTTTGTCTCCATGGGTGATTGATTACTCACTACACCTACAAAGAGGAATTCATTAGGGAAATAATCAGAAATTAGATACTCATCCTCTTTGTTGTCCCATTGTAACTGAGATAAATGATTAGCAACTACGTTCTCAGTGCCTTTACGACTGATCATCATAAGATTGAACTCTTGTAAGATTACAAGCCATCGTATGATATCAGGACTTACCATTGGCTTATTCATGAGGAACCTTATTGCACTATGATCTATATGTATATATACTTTATATCCCAATACATAGTGTTTAAAATTTTCTAGTGCAAATACTATAGCCATTAATTCTTTCTCTATGGTAGTGTACTTAAGTTATGCACTAGCGATACTTCTACTTGCATAGTGGATGTAATAAGGATGCTTCTGGTCATCTAACTATGTAAGTACAACTCCTAAGGCATAGTTGGATGCATCAGTCATGATATGTAGTGGTTTGGACTAGTCAGGAGCTTGTAGAATGGATGTTTCTACTAGTTCTGTTTCAAAATTTGAAAAGCTAATTCGCATTCTCTGGTCCACTCAAAAGGTACATCCTTTTTTGTTAATTCCACCAATGGTTTTTCAACCTTTGAAAAGTTCTCAATAAATTTCATATAGTAGCTAGTATGTCCAAGGAATGATTGAATATCTTTGATAGTTTTCAGTTGATGGGTAATTCCTTGGATAACTTTGATTTTCTAGGGGTCTACCTCTATCCCTGTGTTTGAGATTTTGTGCCCTAGTACTATGCCCTCTTAGACCATCAAATGGCATTTCTGCTAGTTGAGCCTCAAATTGGTTTCTACACATCGTTTTAATACTTACTCTAACTGGTCCAAGACTTAATCAAAGTTTGCTCCATAGGTGGAGAAATTGTTCATAAAGACTTCTACACCATTTCCTATTTGCTGTTGGAAGATGCTTAGAACTAATCATTGAAATGTTGTAGGGGCATTGCACAAGATAAATGCCATTTGTTTGTATGAAAACATTCCCTAAGGACTAGTGAACATAGTCTTGACTTGGTCTTTTGGGGCTATATGTATTTGATTATATTTACTATATCCATCCAAAAAATTGTAGTAGTGATGCCCTACGATGGTATCTAAGGCTTGGTCAACAAATGGCAATGGAAAGTGATCTTTGAATGTTGCCATATTTAGTAGCCTAAAATCTATGCACACCCTCCATTTGCCTCCCTTTTTAGGCACAATAACTAAGGGGCTAACACATTCACTATCAACAATGGGGTATATGAACCAAGCCTTGAGAAGCTGTTCGATTTCTTACTTAACTACTTGCTTCAGCTTAGGGTTCAATCACCTCTGTGGTTGTCTTTGAGGATTCATGGAGGGGTTAGTGTAAATCCGATGTTGGAATATCCTAGGATCTATTTCAATTAATTTAGGATATGACCAAGTGAAGGCTTTTGACCATCTATTGATTACCTTCAGCAATTCTTCTTTCTATTGAGAAGTAAGCTTAGCGTTGATAATTAATGGTTTTCCATTTTTAAGGAACATGTATTCCATATCGGTGGGTAATGGTTTTAGCTCGAGGGGCTCCTGCTTAAATTTCTAATGGATTTCCAACTTTCCCCAGTTGATATTTTCAAGGTTAAGACTTGGAAGTTGGTGGTGGACTTACTCTAATGTGTCTATGCTATCAATGTAAGCACAAGTCAAACCCTTAGTTGGTTCCATGCATATGAGTGAATTTCTTTCTTGATCATCTATTAGCAACTGGGTGTCTTCCTTTCATGTGGTTGCTACATACAGACATCATTGTATGTTAATCACTTGTGCATACTAATTGCATGCAAGAAATGCTAAACTTTGCACAAACCATGACCTCTACACCCAATTACACCCTGTGTCACTATATGTGATGCATGAAAATTTCTTCTTCTCGATCTTTCTGAATGTATTTTCCTTTGATATTTCAAGGGAAGGATCACAGATTCCTAGGCATGCGTCGATGATGCTTAGCCATGCTTTTCCCATTATGATTGGGAAGTACCTCTTAACATTGTTTACTTGAATCACTAGGAAGTCAACTGAGTATGACCACCCATAAACAATGGTAACAATGTCTTCCACTACTCCCAATGGGACAATGATGGACTGGTCGGCCAACTCTAGATGGATGTTGCTCTTTTTCAATAAAGGTAGGTTCCAGGCCTTGTACATTTCTTGAGAAATCAAGTTGACACCGGAACCTGAATTCAAAAGAGCCTTGCACAGCACATTTTCAGAAATTTGTAAGTACATCAGAGGACTCCCAAGATCAAAGAATTTCCTGGAAGGATGGCTAGCTTTGATCCAATCGATGATAGCATGTGTTAGCATGACTGTATACATTGAGTGTGGTGATTGGGTTGAAGGGGGCTCTAAAGTTTTGATTGATACTGAGGCATCTAATGAATCAACTGCTTGTGATTGCAAGGGCTTGGTTGGACTATTGGTTCTAAAGAAAAGTATTTTCTTCATGTGGTTGTTAGAACCAATAGTAAGTTGAGAGTTAATAGCCCTCGTGACATTATGTTGCTACGGTTGGGTAGGGATTTCACCTTGCATTGCGGGAGCAGGTGGTAGTACAACTATTGGTGGAAGAGATGTAGCCGGATTAAAAGGATGATATGCTTGCGAAATATCACCTCTAGAAGAAGGAGTCCCATAATACTCATAGGCTTACTAGTGAGGTTGAGGAGTGATGCGACTAGTAGAGTCACATGGGGAGATTGGCTGCTGCACGTAATATCCGTATTGGTCAAGTTACCGGTAAGGATAATGTTTATTTGGTGGTGGTATTCCCCATGATTGTGGCCATTGCCACTATTGATATTTCTCAATCTGTTGTGGTGGAGTTCCACTGGGATAATATGTTAAGGGTTGGTGGAACTGTCTTGGGTTACCTTGAGGGTAAGCTAAGATTCAAGGTGTTTGCTATTTATTCAATCATGGGTTGAGTGCATACACCCCAAACTCCTGCAAATATGAGATTATAGGGCAACATCCCTTAGGATGGTCATATTGACATATCTTGCATCCACTATCATTGTTTATTTCTAAATCGACAACCTCTTCAATGATGGCAACTTTTTCCTTACCCTTGCTATGTGCATGTTTAGCTTCTCTCTTTTTTATTTTTTTGCTATCACTACCTTACTCTTTAGAATCCTCTACTATTTTAAGAACAATTTGAAATCTATTATCTAGGGAATCCCACATTTGATCTACCTTTGCCAAAACTTCTGATGTCATCTTTTAGATAGGCAATGTTTTCCTATTCACCATATCTTTGAGTGGTGACTCTTCTTCATCCTCACAAAATCTTACTTCCCTCTTCCAAAGGGAAGGATCTCAGTTATACTCTTCCACACTTTCTCTCTGAAACACCGTAGAAATTGTGAATCGGCCTAAGGCGAAGATTCACGATCCGGGTGAAAGTTTGCAACAAAAATCCAGAAGACAGAGCAGGGCAAAGGGGCGCGCAGCATCAAGTATCCAAGTTTCTTGCAAATTTTAACCTTACTTTGTTTTCTCTCTTTACGCTACATTACGCAACATAGCGTAGTGTCGCTCAGCGTAACTCTGTTTAACATAGCCCAATATCAGAAAGTAACTTACTTTGATAATTTTCACGAAGTTTAAAGTTTAAGACTTATCGCATATTCTGCTAAGTCTTTTGTTCAGGGCTGAATTTATGCTCTGTTATGCAGAGCAGCGTAACGAGCTTCAAGAAAAGCAAAGTCAGAGTCAAAGGAAGTGCGGCAGATTGATTTCTTCTTTTTTTGCAGATTGGTCGCTTTACGCTCATTATGCTACGCAGCGTAGACAAGCGTAATTTATTGTAAAGTTGACCATTTTTACGCTCTATTACGCTTTGCGGCGTGAATGAGCGTAAAATAGCTTGAATCAACTACTTCCATGCTCTATTACGCTCTGCCACGCAACAAAGCGTAAACAAGTGTAATACAGTATAAAGCTGGCTAAAGCAGTACCAGATACGCATCTGCTATCACACGCATAATACGCTGATGAGCATATTATGCGTAATCATGAAGCAGCTTTAGCAGAAGTGGTCGACAGTGTACTTTACTCCCCTTCTCAAAAATGTGATGCGACATGACCAATTTCAACATAAAGTTTACCAAGTCAACAGTATTTTGAAGGTTCGAGACACATGTCATCAGGGTCGTGCCTTATCCATGTACTACCGAACCTATAAATACTTCAATTAACGAAGGAATCAAGGGGGAGGCATCTTGGACTTTTGGCAGCATCATCTTTTAGCAGAGACAGAGACATTTGCTTGAGCATTGGTAGCAGGAGCGATTAGTCCTTTGGCAAAGATACAGTTCTCTTCATTGGCTATCATTGGCAGTTTTGAGCAGAGACTACCGAAGGCAAAAGGAGCAGATCAGAGATCGAGAGATCATCTGGTATGGTTGGCAAGATCTATTGATCAGAAACAGTTGATCGATAGACATTCAGGCTTGACCTTCCTTGCATCCCATCTTTGGCTTACGAGGTAGATCGAACTCCATTCTGTACTCCTTGTTGAACAGTTTTCTTGTTATTTTGTGTATGCTTCGTACAAGATAAGCAGAGTTTTCCATTAGAACTTTGTATACAATATACTCAGTTTTCGGGTCAAAGTACAGATGTTGGAATTGCGCATTTTCTTAAATCCGATCCTTCTTGTCGTGTTGACATTGTCGTTATTCCAATTTATCTACATCGTTTTCTACTCCTTTTACGATTTATCGAATCAAATTGTTTCGTGGAATATCTAATACACATATTATCGCAATATTCGTCAATTTACTGATTGAGTAAGTCCTTGTCTGATCGACAAGACCGTTCAGGGCACTGCAGATTCGTTTTCTCCAGCACGGCCCTCGCACGAATCTGTGGTTAAGACTATGTACACGGGTTTCATTCGGTATTTTCCAGCGGCCGACGTTTTCCATTATTACAGTTTTCTGGCACTAGAAGGAGGGCTGATAAAGCTTTGATCTGTATTTTACGGGTAGCCCTGTAAGCGATCTATACCCACGTCCATAAAAACGTAGACGTAATACCTCTAAGGAAGTTAACGAAGAATTGTGAGGTGTAAATTGGTCACAGCAACGATTCCCTTGGAATCTTACAGGGTAGAAAGCCTAATTATAATTTTGTTTGGCCATAGCCTTTTAGATCCTATCACTTGTTGTCATTAACCCCTCTGAGAAATGGATTCTGCACATGCAACCACTGCTGCTATGGTCCTGATCGACTCGGGTGCCACATCTGTAAATCCCATCGCCACCACCGGACCAGCTTTTGGTGCCATAGGACCTCAGGGACAGTCACGCCATTCGTTGAGATTACAGGGCAAAGATCCTATATTCACCATCATGATGCTTGAAGAATATAATTTTATTTGCATCAAGATCCAGGCAAAGCTTGCTCTTAGCTGAGCCGAGATCGAAGCGAAACGAAATTTTGAGCTGGTCCACAGAGGGGGTCAAGATTTCACCCCTACCGCCTATGACATTATTCCCCTAACTGAACATTATCATGAACTCCTGACCCAACTGGTTATGGCTAGGAGTCAGGCTACACGGTCCATGCTAGAACCTCAGAACGAGGAGGAAGAGGAAGATGAATTCGCAGCCCAGTCTGAACATGCGGATTCATACCATACTCTTAGCCCCCATACATACATAAATCCTTTGTTTCCTCTCACCAGAGAAGCCACCCATCTCAACTCAGTCATGACCACCCAAACCCACATTCCTGTCATCCCACAGGTCACCACACAGCCATCCGTCTTGCAAGTGCAAATACCATCTCAGAATAACACGAGGGCAGTCTCATCGCCACGTGTAATTAGCATTCTATCGGTGGTACCTGCGTCCATTGCGCCCTATTTCATTCCCCAAGTGCAACCTCATGCCATGCCTACAACCCGCCTGGTACAAAATCTGGTGCAAACCTTATCGTTGCCGCCCCCTGCAAGGCAACAGATCACCACCACCGTTCAATCGCAGCAATCCGGTCAACAGCCTACGACTGGTCAATGGATCCCACCCATCCCACATAATCAATCTATGTTATACGGTGCGTAACCCTTAGCCGCATCTACCATGCATGTCCCACAAATAAACCCACAATACCCGTACAATCTCCATCCTACACACCCGGCAACAGCCAATCCCTCTGCTCAACCCGGTGGGTGGTGGCTTCCACAGGCTGCTCCGTCCGCGGGGATAGCCCCTGTAGCACCACTTGTCAGTCAAACCATCGTGCAATTCCCATTGCCTGGCACAGCTCTTCCTGTCCAACCCCTGATGCCTCCTGCGCAGACTTCTCCATCAACAAGCCTAGATCAAGCGTTTTTACTTATTCAGATCCTCATTGAGGAGGTTAAGCGCCTTAAAGCTGCGGGCTCTGATACCATACAAATCATGGATTTTTATCAGGATGATCCCATCAGTCCAGCAGTTCCTATGCTGTCGTTGCCCCCGGGGATGTCGTTAACCCATTTTACTAAATATAATGGGGAAGGAGATCCTAATGCTCACCTGGTTACCTTCAGGTCTGAATCCTTGTTGTTACAGCAATGGCCTCATATGATCATCCATTTTTTTGCAATGTCTCTGGCAGGGAAAGCTTTGGACTGGTATCGAGCGCTCCCTCGCTCTTCCATCTCAACCTTGGAAGAGCTCCTAACATAATTTGTGACTCGATTTAAATACAACTTAAAGTAGGAGGTCACATTAGATCAACTTATGGGAGTGAAGCAAGATCCACTTGAACTAGTCCAAAAGTTTGTACAGCGATGGAGTGCTACTTTGAATGAAATCCGTGAGCCTATCACGGAAGCCCATTTGCTGGCTATCTTCAAAGGAGTAGTCAACGATTTCATCAAGTCTAAGCTGTATTACCTTGCCCCTCACTCCTTAAGTCAGGCTTTCGCCCAGACTAAGAGCATCCAAGATGCTGCAGAGGCTAGCAAAGACCCGGTGTATGTGGCCTATAAAAATGCTAACAATAAGGGTAAGGAAAAAGGTAAAGTAACAACAACGACGGTAGCTGCGCTAGCTGAAGGCGCTAAAAACAAGAATAAGAAGGCACCCGTGGCGTCCCTCGAGATCATAGCTAGTGCAAGCAGCACCGGTCAAGACACACCTGCCCCTGAAAAGCCCCCCAGCCAAGGCCAAACTTTGAGCGTAAAGATCGCTCAAAGTATACAGCCCTGCCTATAAAACATTCGGTACTATTGAAACAACTGTTAGGGGTAGGATACATTCAGAATAAGAAGGTATTCGAAGAAGCTCTCTAGCGTCACAGGCATCATTGTGAATTGCTAAAGAATCCTTCTTTAGCCCTACCTAACGAATCACCAGTTCCATGGTCTTTTAGGCTAGACTGTTTCTGTGACTACCATCAGTTATGTGGTCACAACACCGATTACTGCTGGGCGTTGAAAGACAACATTCAACGCATGATTGATGATGGTTCTCTAAAACTAGATGGCAGTAGTCCAACCTGTCCCAAAAACCAAGCGTTATATGTGTACAAAGACCTGTTAAATGCAAATAACGCACCGTACACAATCAACGTGGTAAGTACGGACAGTGAAGGGAAGGTACCACCTAAACAGCCCTATGTTTTACGTGTACCTACTACTTTACCCTAGGGGGCAAGCTCTTCACTGGCAGCTAGCGGCGTCCCGAGGTCACCCTTTGTTATCTGGGCATCCTATCTAGCTTTAACTCAGCCTCGTGCTAACAGTAAAGCCACGACCACGTCCGCACCTACCCCTAAGGCACCGTTTATCCTTAGGGTACCAAAACCATCGACTGCTCCTTTTATGCAGGGGGAAGCTTCTAGTCACCACTATCAATCACCACCAAATAAAAAAATGGAAGGAGAAGCGTCAGTCAATGCCACCAAAAACCATACTACGCTAGGCTTCGCTAAGCCTAGGCCCTTGGCCTCTGTCCCTACGCCTGTGCCTTCTAGGCAAGACAAGGGTACAGAAACACAGCCACCTCCCCTTGGCAGGAAGAAACACAACCCTCCGACTGACGCTATTCCACCTCGGAAGATTCGTCTCTTAGGGAAAATGGAAGAAGACAGAGGAGATAAGCAACCCAGCTGAGAACGGAACCTCCTTGACGCATTTACGCAAGTCAAGAAGGCTCTGAAATAGAAGAACACAACGTTGAGCCTCTATGATCTGCTTATGACATCCCAAAAACACCGTGAGGCTATGGTTCATATGCTGACATCCATACTAGTGGATGAAGGCTTAACAGCAGAAGAGGAAGCGATACATGTTGTCATGCTTCCTCCTGCCGCTGAGTAACCTAAACCAACCCCTTTGACCTTTCACGATAAGTCCATAAAAGATGATTCAGAGAAAGGTTGAGTAATGACAGAACCCATGTTTATCACCATCTAGCTTGGTCAATATCAGATCCGGAGGGTGCACGTTGACGATGGAGTGGCTGCGAATGTCATCCCTTATCCTATAGTGGATAAGTTGGGTCTGGTCGACTAGATCAGTCCTACAATGACATCGTGCCTAAAGTCATTCAACGGGACACAGGTGCAAGTCAAGGGGACGGTGCGTATCGAATTTTTGGCAAGGGATCAATTCCCAACAGACGCCACATTTCTCGTTGTCGAGGAGATGCCCGGCTTCAACCTGATCCTAGGGAGGTCCTGGCTAGCCCAACTGAGGGTAGTTTCATCACCAATACATCAAGAGATACAACTCCCTTACGCAGGGGGAGAAGTAGTAATACATGGTGATGAAATAACTCCTAGGACTGTCAACAACATAGAGGAGGAACGGGGTTCGGAGATCGAGATGCCTGAAGATCAAACTCATGTCCGAACTCCCGAACAAGACGAAATGAATGATGACAGCCTAGCCTGGGCCGACCTACCATTTCAGGAAGATGGTATGGAGGAGTCAGATCAGAAATCTCCCCACCCTTACGCATCACTGAATGTAAAGGCCATCAAGAAACAATTGCGGGCTGGCGATTGATCTGAGTGGTATTTACACGTATCGTTACACTTTTACTAGTTTTCCGCTTACGCTTATCAAATTCGATTGACAGTTTTCTTTAATATACATACATGTATTTACACTTTTTGTCCATTACGCTATTTACATTCCTCATTTTATGCCATTTACGCTCCTTGACTATTATTAGTCATATTAGCATAGTTATGCAAATATGTACATTTCTATCAATTACACTTCCAGACTTACGCAGATGGCCCGAAACGGCCTAAAACTAGTAACGGCCCGCAATGGCCTTAAACTAGCAAAGGCCCGCAATGGCCTAAAACTAGCTAATCCATCGGTATCTTACGCAAACGCTACGTGACGGCCCGCAATGGCCTTAAACTAGCCACTCCATTCTACAGTTATAATAATGCAACCTAGTCAAAATCTCCATTCTGTTTACGCTTTGCATAAACAAAGACATAAAATTAAACATAAAATAAATAAAAATCATAAACAAAATCTCATGAGTAATCTTTCCAACATTCATATTACCATTGTTCAATTTCATCAATAAAATTATGCGTAAGTCACACTTACGCATCCCCCCTAGTACCACTATCACCAGTATCCCTTAAGTCTACCTCTAACCCTAACAAATCGTCCTCGAGTGGGCCATCCTTTTTAGAGAGTATTCCTTCGTGAGGAATGTCATCTTCACGAGGTTCTTGTGCTAACATTAGCTCCACAAGAGGACAGTCTACATCATTACCCTCTTCTTCCTGCATTTGCTCCTCATCTTGTCTGCCTTCTTCATCCACTCCTTGTACCTATACACAGTAAATACATAAGGAAAAGCCATGATAGCATAAATCAGAAAATTTAGATTCAATAACATTCAAACTTACTCGCGATGGTCCTACTTCTGCAGCAAAGGGGAGCTGATCTAAACCAACCCATAGGTGCTGCATAATTTCATCTTTAGTTAATTCAGACCATACTCCATTCCCCAGATCAGTTCTAGCCTTCACCTTCCCTTTTTCCACACTGGTCCATTGAGGTGGTTCAGGGAAGAAAGTAGGGACTGTAGTCTCGTCCCCAGGAAGAGTAATTTCTCTTTCTGGGGACGCGCTTATCGTCACCTGCTCCTGGAACTTCTCGAAGGCCTTGGATGCACCAATGACATCGAGGAATACCCACAAGGATTGAGCTTTGATGGCAGAATCTCTATAGTGCTGATAGTAAGCAAGACTTTCTCGCTTATACAGATGCTTGTGATCTTTTTCCTTCTACCCCCACTCTTGGACGCTTGCGCAAAAGTCCTTCCAGTCCTGGTTCTTCTGGGCCAAGAGCTTTATTTGCATCCTTTGCTCCACCAATTCCCGACTGGTTTGCACGTTGTTCCTGACTGCGGTCCAATAGCAAGCATAGTCAATAACAGTCGTACGCCAGTCCTCTTCACCCATTCCCCACGCCTGCAGGAATTCACACCACGATCTTAAGTCTCCAACCTCTTTGGTCAGAGACATCCTTTCTTTCTCTGACCTCTACAGCTTTTTCCAGAGGTCTTCATTGACGTTTTGACTCTCCCACAAGGAGCAGGTCGAGCGTAACGCACATTTACGTATTTCCTCGTAAATGTTGCATGGCACGACTGCCCCTTCTGATGAAGGCTCCACTATGTCCAGGTCAATGGGCTCCGTAGGGTCCCATCGAAGGCGAGCTCCTGATGACAAATATTATCAAACATAAATAAACATTATAACCTTATGATAAAATACGTGTACAGTAACAGTAACATACCAGAGCCAGGGTCCACGTGCTCGAGGCGCTCAATCATATCGCTTACAACGCCTTCCATGAAGGCAAATTTATCAGGAAATTCCCCCCACGCTTTGCTTACAATGGCGGACGTGGATGCATCTTGTTTATCTGTAGCATAATTAAGTTAAAATTTCTATTTATTAACAGAATTCTGTAAAATTTCCAATACACTGATTACCTCTGCCTGTTACAGTGGGGAGTGCATCAATGTTTTCCGCCTCCTCCCTCTCCTCACGCATAGGGATCTGTGCGTCATTTATTCTAATAGTCGGGGCCTCCTCTTCCAAAACTGGGGCCCCTTCTCCACGCCGTAATACCACTGCCCTTGTTTCAGGGGCCAACTGCTCCGTAGATCTCCTTGTTCATTCCACATAAAACATTTAAACAATTCAGAATACCCTGAATAAAGCTACGTAATACAGTAATTTCCATAACCTCCACTATGTCTCTACATTTACCAGGCGGAGGTTTACTCCGCTGAACTCTGACTTGCACAGTTCTGCCTGTGCCACCTGCTGGTTCCACAGGGGCCTTGGTTAGGCGAGGCCTTTTACGCTAAACCGAGGCATCTACTATCTCTACAGCTAGGCGCTTTCCCCGCGACACGTCACTGATGTAAGTGGGAACCACCCCACCTACACTGTCAGGGCCCCACACTCGAGGCACCGCCAAATCCCTTGTCGTTATAGACTGAGACTCCCCAATTCCCTCCGAAGGATCCTGTCCCCGGGTAGTGCCAAAAATATGGGAAATCCAAGGTTTGGATAGCTGGTCTCGGTCTTGCTGTACCCAGACCCCATTCCTCTGGACAACCAAAAATTCAGCAAAACGCCGAAGGCAATCTATGAAGAAGGTGAAATGCACACTGAAATGAGACTCAAGCTTTTGGCAAAGCCTAATCATTTCAGTGCATAACCCCTTGGTGAAATAGCTTGCCTAGTCGAACTGGGTCCCTTCCTCCATCACCTCCCACATGATACAACCCTGTTCTATAGTAAAGAACTTTCCCTGCAAGAGTGTTTTGGGGAAAGCCCGGGCCCAGAAGAGGGGATAAATAGTCTTGGCGATCTCCAGTTGAATCTTTTTACAAGGAATCCCCTTGGTCTCCTTCTTGATCCCTAGCCACTCCTCCAGTTCTTCCTAACATTTAAGGCTCCTCCTCGACTTTTCCTCTATGGGAAGACCGTCAGAGGGGGCGCCGAAGAGGTCAGCAAATAGCTGAGCGTCGATGTCAAAGTTTACACGCATGTGATGCATGCGCGTGCAAAAACGCTCAACCCTCTCGCTAAAGGAGTTAACTAAGGTTAACATTTCGCTGGCAGGGACATCAGGGGTTACGGCCAGAAATAAATGCATTAGCCTCGCTTCCTGCAGCTTGGTGACCAACGCAACTGGGGCCACCACGTGGCCGAGCCAATGTTGTGCCTCCTTAATGTTGCCATAGCGGAAAAGGAGGGTATTCGCCTTGCAGCCGGAAATCGTGATGGTAATCTCCCGGGATTCCCTGACTGATAACATAAGACACATGTCAAAGTAGCGAAAACTCTATTACACAACATTTCAAGAAAAAACAAAACAAAAACAATATAATATCCTGTAACTAACAGTAGCAACAAAACCTTACCAGGGCCAAATGGCAAAGGAAATGGAGGAAGTTTCCTCTGCACGTCTGCGACAGTAAGGGGCGAGTCTAAAGTCCATTCTTCATGTAACCACCTGAGGTTCTGACAATTCTTGAAAGAATCAGCATAACAGGTGGGATACTCATGAATGTCAAAGGACATCTGCCCCATTACACCGGCGCATACGTTGCTGGTGGACGTAAACTCCTTTATTGCCGTTTCAGTCCAAGACAAAGTATCATTATTGCCTACTAATACATTTTCATTGATGAAAAACCTGTATCATATGACACATTATTATCTTACGCTTTGCAAATTCAGACATTAGAAACATATCAATAATACTGCTAGTAAAACAACTTACCCGCCCGAATAATACACTGTGCCTGGTGGGTTCTGAAAGTAAGTCGAGACATGATGAGCCACGAACAAAGTATTGTACGCATGGTAACAACTAAATTTGGCCATTTTCCAGATCCAACTTAAGCGCCTCAACCCTCTGGCGCTAAGTTCGCGGTCTTGGGGACAACAAGTATCGATAGCCCCATCTGTCAAGAAAGCTAGGATGCCCTGCGTAGAACCCACTAGCAGATGTTCCAAAATAGCACCAGCCACATCCCCCGACAAGTGCGACCACACAATAATACTATAGTTACGCAACAAAAACTGTAGAAACTCCAGCACACCCTTTCGGAACCATATAGCCCTCCCCTGCAACTGAGTCTGAAGGGGAGGAACATTGGGTACGATCAGGTTTATACAACATAAAACCCCAACTATGTCCAAGACGATTAGGATGGGTTTCAACATAATACTGTACAAACAAAAATAAACACATTATCGTCTAGATTCCGATTGCATGCTTAAACTATAGAAAATTTACAAATTATGCTTTAGCTATACAGCTGAAATCACCTAAACCCTTGTAATAGTACAAGGTTTGTCCCAGACAACAGCGATAGATGCAACATTGTTGTATAAACCCTCGTTTTAACGCGAGGTCCATAGCCTAAAACTCTAATTTACGCAGAATGACGCAAAAAGAATAAACACCACAAAGAAAAAGCATATCACAGAAAGCAACACAAATAAGCCAGGGATGGCCTACCGATTCAGGGGAGTGACATCCCTCACTTCAACCAAAGCCTGCGAAGCATGCTGCAGGCTCCCTTGTACTTCGTCGATCTTTGCCAATTTCGCATTCTTCCCTCTTACTTTCGGTGCCATTGTTGCAGTCTTCACACCTTCACGCCTTCACAAATAATGCGCTGCAATATTTTGCTCTTTCTCCTTCTCTCTGTGACAGCTAGGAATTCAAATTCATGATAGCCAACAACCTTTTTTCAAAAAGAACTACCTACTTATATGCAAAATTAACCGACTTGACACCCGATTTCAGCGAGACTTGCCCAAATGCTGGTGTCAGTATGAGCTAGAAACCAAAAATCAAGGCATTAATTGCAACAGATATCTCATGCGTTACGGTCCAAAACGACCTTAAACTATTGCTTCTTATCTCCTCGTAATCAGGTTGCATTAATTACAGGCTATTCACGATGTTCAAAATTCAGTTAGCTTCTCATGCTCAGAGACGTCACATCACATCCTTTTTCTTTTTAGACTAAACCAAGCGTTATTCGTTAAATACTTATAGCATCCAACTTAGCACCTTTCTAATTACTTTCATATTTGACAATTTTGCAGGATAATTGACAAATGGACGAAAATTTATCTAAGCTCCTAGTTTTAACAGGTCCACATGGGGAAATTATTAGACAACTTGATCCCACATTAGTAGAGACTAACCTTATCCTCGATGATGCAACCATAGCCACATCGGAAACATCTCTAGACTGGCCAGAACAATCGACGCACACGCTAGATCTGGAAGCTGGAGATGTAACCGAAGACCCCCTTAACGAGATCTCTGTGGTTACGCATAGAGGTGAGACTAACACTCTTAAGGTTAGCTCCTTAATAGACCAAAAGGCACATGACAACATAAGAAAGGTCCTCTAGAACAACATCACAGTGTTCGCATGGTCATACGAAGATATGCCAGGACTAGACCTAAGGTTAATACAACACAATATAATCCTAGATCCCCATATCAAAGCAGTTAGACAGAAAGCACGAAAGATTAAGCCAGAAGTCGTGCTAGCAGTACGTGATGAGATCACTAAACTGTACTAGGCTGGTTTTATTCACGCGGTCGATTACTCAGACTGGGTATCTAACATTGTAGTTGTTCCTAAAAAGACCGGAGGGATACGCATTTGCATATACTTTCAAGACTTGAACAATGCTACAATCAAAGATAATTTCCCATTACCGAGTATCGACCAACTAGTGGATACAACCGCTATGCATGCGCTTTTATCCTTCATGGATGGCTTCTCAGGCTACAATCAAATATGCATCAACCCAGAACACCAGCTGACAACCACCTTCATGACATCCTAGGAGACCTTTTGCTACACCATGATGCCTTTTGGGTTAAAAAATGTCAGAGCTATGTATCAACAAGCTATGACGTACATCTTTAGCGATTACCTCCTAGGGAGACTAAATGATTATGTTGACGATATAGCTGTTAAGTCTATAAGGTCAGAAGATCATTCGGAGGATCTGGAGTTAGTCCTTAAAAGATGCTTTAAATACGACCTCTGGCTCAACCCAAAGAAGTGCATATTCGGCGTTAAAATCGAATGCATGCTGAGATTTGTGGTATCAGAAATTAGTATACGAGTAGACCCTAACAAAGTCAAAGCCATTGTTGAATTGACACCCCCTAAAAATCTCAAGCAATTAAGCGGATTGCAAGGGAGGTTGCAATTTATCAAGTGGTTCATTTCGAAACTTACAGATAAGTTACACCCTATGTAGCACTTGCTCAAAAAGGGAGTTAATTTCGAATGGATAGATGATTGTCAACGTGCATTTGACAGCTTGAAACAAGAGCTTCAACGCTTGCCAACAGTTTTCCCACTGCAAAGGGATCAACCATTTTACATTTACCTCACAACATCAGACGTAGCCTTAGTTGCATTACTCTATCAAAAAAGGGATGATGGGTCAGAAGTACCCATCTACTACTTGAGTCATGCTCTATGTGCATATGAAACGAGGTACAACGAAGTAGAGTGTAATTGCTTAGCATTAGTGTTTACGCTTAAAAAGTGCAAACACTATCTTTTTTGTAGCCAAGTCAACATAATCTACAAAAATAACATCCTTAGGGCTATTACGCATAATCTATACTAAAGTAGTAAAATAGCTCATTGGAAAGCTATCACGGTAGAATTCGATCTGCATTACATTGGTCAATCTTCTATGAAAGGCCAAGCGATAGCTGACCAACTGATAACATCGCCTATTGATAGTCAGGCAACCATAGAGCCTAAATTTCTAGACGAGCATGTACATAGTTTAAGCCATGTTTTAACAGGCCCCAAAGCAACGTTATATTTTGATGGAGCTTCAACCACTAGAGGTGGCAGTGCCGCCACAGTCATTTCGCTTTCACCTGAGGATGTGCGTCTTCACGCTTACCGCTTGATCTTTCCCTGTACGAACAATGTGGTAGAGTACGAGGAACTCCTCAGGGGATTATTAATAGCTAAAGAGCTTGATATCTAACACCTGGCAATTAGGGGCGATTCGATGCTTGTTATAAATCAAATCACAGGAGTCTATGCCTGCAAGGCTATACACTTACAGCCCTACTACGATATGGCTAAAGATCTTCTGAAGCAGTTCACAACGATCGATGCCCAACACTTGCCCTGAAACGATAATACACTAGCCGATGCACTGGCTACATTAGCTTTAAACATGTCGTCACACTTGTTCGACACCTGTCCCGCCTTAATAATAGATTGTACAGGTCCTATCATTCAAGCGGCGCAAATATCTTCACTGCTCGAGGATAGAACGCCAGAGTGGTACGACAACATTAAAAATTACCTCTTGCATGGTGAACCACTGCACGAACTAACACGCATGCAGAAAGATGTGATTCGCAAGCGAGCTAGGCAGTACATCATCATAAGAGATAGTACCCTCTGTAGACGCTCTTTTGACGGAGTACTGCTTACTTGCGTTAACAAAGACCAGGCGCAACGTATAGTCGGCGAAATCCACGAGGGATTATGTGGAGGACACGTAGTGCCACGAGCCATAGCCTCTAAAATCTGTCGCTTAGGGTATTATTGGCCGTACATGGAGAAAGATTGTCTTACAAAGGTTAAAACGTGCAACACGTGTTAGAGTTACGCAAACCTTATACACGTGTCACCTACAGAACTACACACAACTCAGATAACATGGCCCTTTCAACGATGGGGACTAGACATTATAGGGCCTATCACACTGAAATCTTCCGTAGGTCATAGCTTCATAATCACCGCCACTGAGTATTTCATGAAGTGGGTGGAAGCCATTCCTCTACGAAAGATCACATCCCAAAAAATCTGCCATTTCATTTTAGATAACATCGTAACCAGATTTGGCCTCCCAATGACTATAGTGATTGACAATGGACCACAGTTTAGCAGTCTGGAAACCAAATCCTTTTGTGACAATCTTGGCATCAAACAATCTTTTTCCTCACCTTATTACCCGCAAGCGAATGGTCAAGCTGAAGCGACAAACAAGGTCATTATCAACTTACTCAAGAAAATGCTCGACAGCAACAAGAGACGGTGGCATAAAAAGATCCTTTATGTGCTATGAGCGTATTGTACCACATGCAGAACAACTATAGATAGTATGCCCTATAGCCTAGTCTATGGATCTGAGGCGGTGCTACCCCTCGAATTATAAGTTCCTTCTCTACGAATTGTCCTCTCCACGATTATAAATGAGGCTCAACACACCGAGTCTCAGATCATGGATTTGAATTCAGTAGAGGAGAAGCGAATACAGACGCTTGATACCATAAAAAAGTATCAAGCTAAGTAGAGGCAGAAGCACCATCATAATCTTCAACAACGTCCTATCAAGAAGGGAGATTTGGTTCTCAAGGTCGTTCGTAAACCAGTAGGCAAGTTCTCTGCAAACTGGGATGGCCCTTTCTTGGTAGCTGATGTGTATGGCAATGGCGCATTCAAGCTAGCAGATATCAATGGCAATGAATTACCGAATCCCGTGAATCATATATATCTAAAGCGGTACTACATCTAGCTGTATATCCAGTGTTAACATCAGGTATGACAACATTCATCTGCTACGACGTAAAACTGGCACTCTCCTCACGCGTTCGCCACGACGCTAAACTGGCACTGATCGTCCGCTATGACGTAAAACTAGCACTGCTTGCACGCGTCTGCCACGACGCTAAACTGGAAACAATCGTCCGCTACAACGTAAAAATGGCACTGCTTGTACACGTCTGCCACGATGCTAAACTGGCAACAATCGTCCGCCACGACGTAAAACTAGCAAGTTGTAACCGTCCGCTATGACGTAAAACTGGCAGTGTTGTACAGGTCCACCAAGACATAAAACTGGTATTTCCTGCACACATCCGCCACGATGCTAAACTGGCATCGGCTGTCTGCCAGGACATAAAACTGGCACAGGTAGGTATCCGTTTGCTAAGACGTGAAACCAGCACAGATCTGTCCCTAGGTCATGACATGAAACTAACATCCACAGCACGGTCTGCTAAGACCATAAATCAGCTCTACCACTATCCGCTACAACGTAAAACTAGCATTTTTTGGTCCGCCCAGACTTTAAACTGGGACCATGGTCTGCTGGGACTTAAAACTAGCAACGGCAGTCTACCAGGACTTAAAACTGGGACCTACAGACCGCCAACATGCGAATCAAGCAAGCGTCGTCGTTTCTGTGCAGCTGCAAAAAAAATGGGGTGGGATGTTGGGACAGTCCCAGCATCGCAACCTCACAGGCATACTACTGACCCCTCGGAGATGCCGTCACTGCCCCCATTGCAGCGGTGGCACCTCTGAGAGTTTAGTTTCACCGATTAGAGCCCCAGAGGAGTTCTCGTCAAAAACGACCTTGGGGATCTCCTCTCATCATCACTATCAGGCTTTGGCTTCACAGATTCACCTAGCTGGTTCTTTGCGTAACCAGTCGGGTGCGATGAGTTTGATAATCTTTGGCGGTGATATGCTGGGCTGAGCGTCAACGGTGAAGACCCTGGCCTTGTGCTACAGTTCCTTCTTCGCGGCCCGCTCACTCTGTCTCACCCCAAATGGTACTTGTTTCAACAACCTCTCCGATAATTCGACTGAGCAATGGTGCCCTCTATTTTCTTCTTTGGTTACAGGTTACTTGTTACGAAGATGTTGTTCAAAGGTGCATTCATCTGACCGATGAAATACAAACAGCATTTTGAGATGGTCGCCTAGGTTAGCTTGTCCACACAGGAGTGCATCCCTGTTTTCCCCATAATCCTACCTCTAGTTCTTACTTCCCTGCATCTCCACCATCTGTTTCCCTTACGCAAAACGTACATACGCAGCATACACTTTCCGCATCTGCATTATAATCAAGTCCATGAACCGGCGTAACGCAACTCGCCTGTTGGACGCCAAGAAAAAATGGGGGATCCGGCAAAATGGATGAAACACAACTCATCCAGGCCGTGCAGACGCAACACAATTCGTCTAGGAAAGCCCCTTCATCTACAAAATGATGGCATCACTCCATGTAAACACAATCGCAGGAGAAGGCCTAAGTGCTTATGCATGAAAAAACTATACTCACTCATTTGTGTCTTCCCCGAACCTTTTCCCTCTTACTGCTGTAAGAATTCCTTCCCATACCCTTCTATCTTTTGTTCTCCTCGTTTCTGCACTTCTCCGTTGACAAGGCAATACCTGAGTAACCATTGATGAATGTTTTTGGTACTTTTACCCATCCAGTGTTTCGTATTCTTTGTCGACGTCTTTCGGGCAAGCCCTCTAAATGTCAACAAAGAGGGTCCATTGAAACACCGTAGAAATTGCGAATCGGCCTAAGGCGACGATTCATGATCCGGGCGAAAGTTTGCGACAAAAATCCAGAAGATAGAGCAGGGCAAAGGGGCGCGCAACATCAAGTATCCAAGTTTCTTGCAAATTTTAACCTTACTTTGTTTTCTCTCTTTACGCTACATTACGCAACATAGCTTAGTGTCACTCAGTGTAACTCTGTTTAACGTAGCCCAATATCAGAAAGTAACTTACTTTGGCAATTTTGATGAAGTTTAAAGTTTAAGACTTGTCGCATATTTTGCTAAGTCTTTTGTTCAGGGCTAAATTTACGCTCCGTTACGCAGAGCAGTGTAACGAGCTTCAAGAAAAGCAAAGTCAAAGTCAAAGGAAGCGCGGCAGATTGATTTCTTCTTTTTTTGTAGATTGGTCGCTTTACGCTCATTACGCTACACAGTGTAGACAAGCGTAATTTATTGTAAAGTTGACCATTTTTACACTCTATTACGCTTTGCGGCGTGAATGAGTGTAAAACAGCTTGAATCAACTACTTCCATGCTCTATTACGCTCTGCCACGCAACAAAGCGTAAACAAGTGTAATACAGTATAAAGCTGGCTAAAGCAGTACCAGATACGCATCTGCTATCCACACGCACAATACGCTGATGAGCATATTGTGCGTAATCATGAAGTAGCTTTAGCAGAAGTGGTCGACAGTATACTTTGCTCCCCTTCCTGAAAACGTGATGCGACATGACCAATTTCAACATAAAGTTTACCAAATCAACGGTATTTTGAAGGTTCGAGACACATGTCATCAGGGCCGTGCCTTCTCCACGTACTACCAAACCTATAAATACTCTAGTTGATGAAGGAATCAGGGGGGAGGCATCTTGGACTTTTGGCAGCATCATCTTTTAGCAGAGATAGAGACATTTGCTTGAGCATTGGCAGCAGGAGCGATTAGTCCTTTGGTGAAGATACAGTTCTCTCCATTGGCTATCATTGGTAGTTTTGAGCAGAGACTACCGAAGGCAAAAGGAGCAGATCAGAGATCGAGAGATCATCTGGTATGGTTGGCAAGATCTATTGATCAGAAACAGTTGATCGATAGACATTCAGGCTTGACCTTCCTTGCATCCCATCTTTGGCTTACGAGGTAGATCGAACTCCATTCTGTACTCCTTGTTGAACAATTTTCTTGTTATTTTGTGTATGCTTCGCACAAGATAAGCAGAGTTTTCCATTAGAACTTTGTATACAATATACTCAGTTTTCGGGTCAAAGTACAAATCTTGGAATTGCGCATTTTCTTGAATCCAATCCTTCTTGTTGTGTTGACATTATCGTTATTCCAATTTATCTACATCGTTTTCTACTCCTTTTACGATTTATCGAATGAAATTGTTTCGCGGAATATCTAATACACATATTATTGCAATATTCGTCAATTACTGATTGAGTAAGTCCTTGTCTGATCGACAAGACCGTTCAGGGCACCGCGGATTCGTTTTCTCCAGCATGGCCCTCGCACGGATCCGTGGTTAAGACTGTGTACACGGGTTTCATTCGGTATTTTCCAGCGGTCGACGTTTTCCATCGTTACACTCTCTTCTGTAGCTCACCTTCTTTCTTAGCAACTTGCTCCAATAGTCTTTGAATTTGATGGGACCTAAGCTTGGATAGTCTTCCTTGGGCATAAGTCCCAAGGGTTTTTCTCGTTTCATGCCTAAGCCCATCTATGAGATGGCACAATTGATCCCTTTGCAAATAATCATGGCTAGGACAACGATGTAATATTGCATAGTATCGTCCCATGGCAGCATCCAAGGGTTCATGTCCTCCTTGTTTCTAGCCTTGGATTTGCTTTTGCAAGTTGGACACTTGGGAGTACGTTTGGTACTTATCGTTGAATAATTCTAACATAGTACTCCACCTATGAATGGATTCTGATTCTAAAGATCGGTTTTAGCTTTTGGCTTCTTTAACTAATGTCTGTGTGAACAAGTTAAGTTTTTGCCATTTTTTCTCTATGTTTTATAAGGCACACACATCATGGAATGCTTGTAAATTATTTTGAGGATCAACGTTGTATCCCCCTTCAAATCGTGGGATGTTGTTCATATCTAATCTCTTGATCCTACTATCTTTTTGATGCCTTGTTGGAATTCTAACAGCCTCAGTTATATCCAACATACTTCAAGTAGCAAGGAGGGGTTCATCATGATCGTCTCTTCCATGGCATCTATGATGCCTACGTTGTTGCCTACTCTTCCTTCTTCTATGTCGTGACTCTCTAGAGTGCCCTCGTCCCCTTTCCTGGCTATTTTGTCTATGACTTCGACTTTGCCTACCTTTATCCCCATAGTCTTTTTCTTTATGACCACATCTGGATATTGAAAGAGAGGGTGAAGGAGATGATGAAGGTGAAGAAGAAGAAGGAGAACCATCACCATGACGGTGTTTGCTACCTTCTCTTCTACGATCTCAGCCTCGATCACAATTGCGATTAGAATGTTGATGAGTGGAGAGGTACCTCTACACTCAACCATACGAATACGAGCGTTACACGAGCGATCCAGTTGAACTTCATAGACGGACTAGTTGTGGCATCTAGACAATTAGCCTTAGGTCACAGTTCGCTGTCTTCCCACCTGGACTAGTATTAGCTTTGTCACATATCGTTTAGTCTAGAGTGAAGTGTATGATGCATTTCTACACTAGTACTACTCCTAAGGGCAATGTAAGATAATATTAACTAAGCTAAGAGGGAAAGAGTGAGAAGGAATCTAGCTAGCCTAAGTGTGATGAGCATCCATTCCTTAATTATCTGCACACACCTTGGACTTTGTGCACGACTACCACTAGGATTACTAAACGTAGATCCTAGGTACGCTACTAGGTTACCAAGTAGTCACACTTAAGTGCTCATAATTAAGTCATACTCATTCCATGTTTAATAGGAGTTTAAGGGTGAGAGAGATTAACTAGAAAAGAAGTAAATAACAAGTAAATAAATAATTAATCTTAGTGAATGCTGCAATGATGAAGTAATCTCAATCTTTATTGTCGATCATGTGTGTGTCCAAGTACATCACACTCGAATAAAGGATGTCGTACAATTACAATCACCACACTATGGGCATACACTAGGAGGAAAAGGGTTGAGAGAAAGAAATTGAAACACTTAAACTAAAACTAACTTACTACTCCCTAACTCATCTGTCTACCTCTTATTTATAGATGAGGAGACAAGCTGCGATATCACGTCTCGCCCAAAATGTGACTTATCAAATGTCCACCTTTATCATGAGTTCGTGTCCCTTTTTTGGATCCTTTGTGCCTATGGGTATCAGAACCTAGGTTATGAATAGTGGAATGAAGGTTCTGATACACAACCCCTTGGCCAAAGTCAAGGGAAGGAACATTGTTGTGTGGATAACTACTTGAGGTAGGTTCACACACCCTCATTTTTACTTAAGACATGTGGGGCATCCTGGGACCACTTACCCTTCAAAGACTTATGATGTCTTTCCTATTGCAAGTCCCTTTGACGTTGTGCCTCTGTGGGACGATATTCTCTTGAGTCATGGTCTTGCACAACATATTTTGCGTGTAAGTGTGGCATGCCAATTCATGTGAGAGCACGAAGAAGCATGCTCGGGACTGAACTTCAAGAGGTAATACTATGTTACCTTCTAAGTCTCGCCAACGCAGTTGTTCATCTTGATGGAGGATAAAGGTGAAGTCTGGTATATACTCATCTCGATGAGTATATACCACTTGAACTTGTTGAGGAACTGGAGGATCAACGTCATGTGTATTACGCTACCAACTATTTCCTGTTTCAGACCTAGGTAGTGAGGTGCTTTCGTACGAAGAAGGAGAGATACTTGTCTATTTAGTGTGCAATGTGTTCTTGTTTATTATTTTCTCAACCAACCGTAAGGGTTCATTCCAATGATGTGAATGATTTCCTATGTTCTAGTTAGCGCACAAACAACTAAGTTCCCGAAAATAGTGCCAATGATGAGCAGCAAGGTACCCCTACGCTCAACCATACGAATACAAGCGTTTCACGCATGATCCAGTCAAATTCCAAGAACTAAGTGCTTATGCATCCTTGTGGAACAAGGACGGGTTGGTTGATTGTTGTCTTCCCAA
>MNCI01027230.1:144557-197873 GCA_015680685.1 Gnetum montanum | reverse complement strand
AACTAAGTGACTAATTTAACTTAACTACTCATTAACTAAGTTCTAACTAATCCTAACACTAGCATCCATTCCCACTTACTGTACACATCCTGAACCAGTGCAACAGTGCTGGGATTACCAAACGCTAATCGTTACTGGGTTACCAAGCGTTACATGCATGCTCATAGTGGTCATGCTTGTGTAATTTAACAATTTTCTTAATTGATCAAAATGAATTGCTGTGCTAATAACAGAAATATAAAGTGTATAAAATAAAATAAATGCATAAGAAAATAAAATAAAAGAAATGCATAAGAAAAAAAATCTCAAGTGCTGCAAGGATGAATCAAAGAGCTCATCTTTATTATCGTACACAAGGTGTGCTCAGGTACACAATGCTCGAATAAAGATCTATCCACAATTCAACCTCCTGCTACGGGCACTTGGAAAATACTCTAACTTTCAAACAAACTACAAGAGTTTTGTTGCTTAACTGCTAAAAATATTTCTTTTTCAATTGTGTGCCTGGGCATTGTATTGATAGGCTTGGGAGCAACTACTTTAATAATTAGGGTAACCACTCTAATAATTAGAATAAACCACTAGAGTAACTACTCTAATAATTAGAATAAACTGCTAGAGTAACTGCTCTCATCAGTTTCCAAAGAGACACTTAAGATTTAAGAATATGTATCATCCTATTTCGTTGATGTTGAGCTACTGTGGTCACAAAGCTAACGTATGATGACTTTTAGTCTCTCATTGGACACATGATACACATGTAGCCCTCCTATAAATAAGAGTTAGCCTTTCCATTCATTGTAGAGCCATGAACGTTGAGACAATTGCTTGCTTGAGCTCAACGGATATAATAACACTACCATGGGAATTGAGCAGGTTTAAAAAGGCCACCATAGCAAGTAAGCTAGCAAGCTCTACTTCGTTTTTGTCACACATGGTGTCTCCTGACTGGTGAATCAATTACGAAGACATCAACACCTAGGCCTGGTACCATTTTTACCCATAATGAGCAAAATCTGTGTCATAGAGTATACAAGCATCTAGCCTTGCATACATGAGGGAACAAGAAGCTTGGCATGTTTACCTTGGTAAGATTGTTGGTAAGAAAAGCTTTGAGGTCACTTCATCTATTTTGTGAATGTGGTCTTAATGCATGTACTAGCTTCAATTCCTTTCTTAACAAAGAGCTCACAACTTCAATTTTTTAACATGGAGTTGTATGGTAGGCTCAACATCATGCATGTTCCATGACCCTTAAGAAAAGTTGTCTCCCATTATTCTAGGGTCATTTTGTACAACATGTTGTGTATCTTCAATAAAAAGATTGCAGGGAATGGTTATAGTGCATATTATCATTATTATGCATCTTGGTCAATGCCTATTTTTTACTATATTGAATTACTATAATGTTATGGATGAATTAGCAAAGGAAATATGAAATTTTTTGGTGTTTGATTTCTACATATGATATTATATTAGTGAATACAACTCCTAAAAATGTTGCTTCTAAAATAGAAAAGTGAAAACTTGCTCTAAAATCAAAAGGGTTAAAAATTGATGGAAATAAGATTGAATGTAGAATATGCAATTTCAATAATAGTATAAATAGTATTAAAATTGAAGTGATAATTCAAGGCAAAAAAGTCCTTTATTGCAAATAATTCAACTACCTAGAATCAATGCTTCAATCAAATGGTAAATTGATAAAGATACAAAAAATAGGATTCAGGTAAGATAATCAAAATAGAGATAGGATATTGTTGTTCAATGTGATAAAAGAATCCAATAAAATTGAAGGGAAAATTTTATAGGATAACAATCACACTTGCAATATTATATGGTGTTGAATGTTAGGCACTATAAAAGAGGCCGTGTTTTTTGCCAAATGCTTATATGGATGTTGAATGAATAAAAGGATTGACAAAATGAATAAAACATTAGAAAAAACAGCAACAGCAACCATAGCCATAAACCGAATTTGTTTTGAGTATGCAGTAGTTGTGCTGATTGGCTGGGTTTATTGATGGCATAAGCCATGTAGGTTGGGAGGTCCATACAAGGAGCAAAAATAAAATGAAACAAAACAAAATAAAGTAAACATCCTTGTGCCACTCTGTGCAGAGCCACCACCCAGAGTTAGAAAGAACATGCTCTATGTGTTGGTAAATGATAATATCTTGTCTTTGAAACCCCCATTTAACTTTTGCCTGTGTCCAAGAGAGGGTAGGAGAATCATTTCTAACAGTATATAGTTGGTCAATATGGTGGAGATTGTGGTCAGCAAAACGATTGGCTCTATGAGAGAATTCATCATAGAGACAACCTCCATTCTTTTTGAAAATAGGACTTTAGGCTGCCATATTATTAAGTAAAGTGGTAAATAACCACAAAGCCTCTCTTACAATAAATACACCTGATAATTTGGTATAAATGTTTTGCATCTCTAACAAAATTAACTTGTGTGTAAACAGGGATTACTAATATTGAAGGCCAAGTAGCTATGATAATGATTATTTTTAATATTAAAAATAGTAAGTAGTATTCTTTTATTATTTTACATGTGAAATTTCCCAAAACTTTGCAAAATTTATAGAAAAGTGGAGAGGTTCAAGCCTATTACCCTCACATTCATCACCCATATTTAAAATCTAGAGGCTAAATTTTCTAAAAAAAATTAGGACAATTTTTTTATTGATCTTAATACATTATGACCCGTATTTTCTATTTTGAATGTTGGTATTTTAACATTATATTTATTTTGATTATCATGTTTGGTATCATTGTAATGCTTCCAAAAATGAATTCTCGAAAAAGCATGACAGCTGCAAACAAACAAAATTTTAGAAGACGTCCCATAAATAAATAATGCTAAGGTAAATCTTTGGGAATAAAGAGTACTCATTTCAGAAAAGGGCAAACAATTGAATAAAGTATGCAAAGACGTAACACAACGATCACAGACATAATTAACTTCTTAAACTATCACAGATACAAACCCAGCATTATATAACGCACCACACATTAGGCTTCAGTCAGTTATTAGCGTATGGCGCAGGACTTATTTCATAACTCATAATAGCAGTAGTGAGGAGAGAGATCGTATTCAGAAGTCGGCAGCCACCGCTGGTTGCTGTTCTGCTCGCTGGCAGTATTGATGATGATGTTGACGGGCCTTTTCTTCTCGAGGGCCAGCCCTGACACAGGGTTCACCAGCAACCCATTATTCTTGAACAGCCAGCGCTGGTTAGCATCCACAGCGCATACTCGGATTTCCACAGAAGAGCCTGCGCTTCTAGCATTGGCCGTCAAGCACCGGTTGCTGTCTTCGTTCACGCGGATGCTGCCGTCGCTGTAGAGATGCCACTGCTGCTTTTCCCACTCTTGTTTCTTCTTATCTTTGTCGTCCAATTCGATACATTGCTTCATCTCCACGCCGCTGTTGCCTCCGTTGGGCTGCAGACACAAGGCACAATGCCTGACTTCCCCAAATCGACGTCGTGCTGGGGTCTTTGTTCATTCCAAATCTCCAACTTCGGCCATTGGCGTAGTTATCGGTCTGCACCGACAAGTTGGTGCCCTGGACGTGGCTGGGGCCAATTTGGAGGCACCATTACCGGTGATTGTGCCGTCAAGAGATAATGTCCATTTGAGCTGCTCCGCCTGCTGAGCGTTGCTATTTGTAGGATCGATCACGTTATTGACACGCATTTTGGTAGCAGGAATCTAATTGGAATATGGCAACACGTGGTAACAGGAATCTAATTGAAATACGCCAACACGTGGTAACCGGAATCTAATTGGAATATTGCAACCTTATCCAATCATGCTGCCATGCTGATGATTTTTAACGAGAGACCCCACTACCACCTACCAGGGCGTCTACAGCCTTCCAGTGCGTGAATTTGACACGCAGCAGTGCCACTGCCTAAAATATAATGTCTGCTATACGTTGGTAAAAGTAATTTGATGTCCCAGAGTGGTGGTTCTCCTAGGCTCTCCCCGTGGTGGTTCTCCTAGGCTCTCCCCATGGTTCAGGGGCCATGGAACACTTTGAGGTGCCCTCGGGTGACTCTAAAGTGTTAGAAAATCCATCTTGACTTGGCGGTACCAAGCTAGCAGCAGGACACCCTCATGTTGTAACTCTCTCTAATTCCTCTTCGTTCTACCCTCACTTGGAGGACTACATAACCCTGATTCTATGGTGGTCGTAGATATGTAGGCAACCATGATTGGATAGTTCTGATACGGTGCCAAGTCACACCTTGTACTAGATTGTGAGGGATCTAGGGGTNTTCCCATACATACATATTAAGAAGCTGTGTTGCTACTTACACTCATTCTTGGGTTGCTTGCTTACTTGAGGCGTATTCCCCAGGTCTTCCGCCCTAGATCCATCAGATCTTAGTGAATTTCTTAGGGTGCTGGACAACGTTGGGGCAATGTTGTTATAGAAGGTATCAGAGCATTTTTGAAATTGTGTTGCAATATGCATGTGCTCTTTGGTTGTGTTACTCCATTGAGGTTGTTTGATTAACGACCCCTTCGGATTGATACCTAGGTGATCTAGGACCATATCCTTATGTATTCTTTAAAGAGTTTCCTTACAATAATATTTTTATGCTCTTCATGAGGAGACTGATGTTACATTGTGAGCAACTAATGTATGTTGTTCTTCTTGAGGATGTATATGATTGCGTTGTGGTACTATCCTTCACTTGTTTACTTGTGGTTGGACCAATTGTGATTGTATTTGATATGGTAGAGAAGAGTTCTATTGGCAACTCAAGAATTTTGTTGCTCAAGGAGCTCTCATCTCTAGTCTCTAGTGATTCATCTGGGATGAATTGGACCGAGTCTCCACTTCAGTTTCCACCCAGGTGACATGTATCGAGATGGCATTGATTGAATTGTGCAAGATAGGATATCCTTGCACTCCCACTCACCCTAGATATAGTGAGTATGAGAAATACAAATTGGGACATGTTGGTTCCCAGGTACCTCAGGATGGAGGGCCTTCGTACATGTGCTTATGGGGAGCCTTGTTTTGGGTGGATTAAGATCATTGTCAATAGACTTTGTATNAGGCTTTGTGTTCTATGTGGTACGATGACTTGTTGGTGGGGTTGTTGAGGATGCATTTTGATGCCTTTTGTGCCATCCCAAAGCCAAATGTTTGTTGTCTTGTTTTGACAACCTCTTGTGCATGAGGCATGATTGCCCTTGTTGTTGATCTTTCACAAGTTGTGCTCCCTTGTTTGAGCTGGTTGTGTTGCCCTTGGGTTTGTGGCATCACTCTTTTGATTGGTGACATTGTTTTGAGTACTTTGATTTGAAGACTTCTGGTGTGGATCTTCCTATTGTTGGTTCTGGTTAAGACTGCACCTCTCTTGATGGGATTCTTTCTTGTGGACGCATTCTTCGTGATGTTGCTCATAGTAGCAAGAATTAGTTTTATTTAGACCTATTGTTGGCTAGACCTTGATCTTCCACCTTATTTTTGAGTTGAGATAATGATTCTCTATTGCCCATGCCTCTTATGATTGTGTTGAGATTTTGATCCTGGTTGAAACTAGTGTTAGTGGCTGGGAATGGTTGTTGTATATGAATCTTGAAATTTTGGGAGTGTGCTAGCTCTCTTTGGTTGTGTCTCATGATGAATTTGTTTGTTTGAGTGTACCTAAATGATCCATCAATGTTTTGCATGATTGATCTCTATGCGTGTTGTTGAGGTCTTGCTCTTTATGATGTTGTAAGAGTGATATTACTCTGTTATATGATCATGCTTGATGGTTGTATATGAGGCTGATGTGTTGATGATGTTCCTGCTAACTTCTCTATTTCTGAGCTATTTTCTTAGTCTTGCAGGCAACATAGGTACAAAGATGTGGCTAGTGGTGACCTTAGTTGATTCTGTGAGCACTATGTCTATGGGGAAGATGTGTGCTCTTGAGACCTTCATGAATTGATTATTTGGCCTCAGAATCCCAACATTGGGTTGTGGATTTGTCAATACCTTGGCTATGATGAATCAGTAGGTACATCATGATTTGTTTGCCTCTCCATGTTGGGTAAGCACTAATAGAGGATGGTGATCCATCCTAGACCCTATAGATATTGGGTTGGTAGATGGCATGAAATGGTATCCTTGGCCATGTCAAATATTGATGGCCTAGGAGTGGCCAATGCCTTGAGGTCCCACTTTGGCAAGTGGTGGATACTCAGTGGGCATGTTCCATTATTCGATCATTGCGCTTGTGTCCTAAATCATTTTTGTTTGATGGTAGTTGTGCAATGGGTTTAGTGTGATGGTCAATCATGTACGTTTTGAGATAGTGGTGTAGTATGATAGATGATCATGTACGTTCCATGACAGAGATAGGTTTTTCTCAAAATAGCATGGTTCTTTCTTGGTATGCTCCTGGTGGCCTAAACCGTTCAGCTTAGCATGGGCTTGGGTAGTTCGTCCTATAGCCTTTTAGGCCTAGGTAGCATTCCCAAATACCATGTATGTTCTCATTAAATGTATTCCTATCCTCAGATGTGTGAAATGTATCCTTGTGATATTCTGAGTTTGACAGTTTATACACATAAAAGTGCTAGATGTATTTCCCTATGTAACTCAGTTGTCTCCTCATTGTAGGCCTATGTCACACCCTGTGACAAGGCCAAGCTTGATGTATGGTGTCTTCCTGGTGCTTGTTTTTGAAGCGCCTTCTATATATGTTGTAAACTACCTTTGTGCCTTAATGTATAATTTTGTTGAAACCTCATGGAAAACTCTTTGGTTGTGATATGGTGTTGTAACGAGTAGGCTAGGGCATGTCCTTGCCCAAGGTGCTCTTGAATTGGTGCTGTGTGTTCTTGGTGATATCAGCATGCCTTAATGGTGTGTCCTTTGGTGAACGTTCTTGAGACATGAAAAATCTGGGGAACACTTCCTCTTGGGTTCTTAGATTGGCAAAAATTTTATCCACAAATGATCAATGGTGGGGTATGCATCCCAAAATACAAACAAATTGATTCGATGTGCTTGATCTCGATAGTGGGTGGTTCACTATGCCTATGTGGATAACAATGGTAGACGAAAATTCCAATCAATGTAATGTTGTGATGTCTAGCTATGGAGTAGAGTGGGTTTTGGGTATCAACACCTAGACTTCCTCTTCCATGCTGGATGTGATTGTGGGGTAGTTGTTCTAACGTTGGGATGTTGGTCCATCCTTGATTAAATGATGCTACAATTACAAAAATTGTGAATTATCTTGATGGCCTTGCTTGGTGGGCTTGAATGTTCTCAAAACCAAGCCTATGCTCTCATGATTGGGGGCTTCTAATGATTTGTGCATGTTTATGTGCTCTCGTGATTGGTTTCTTTTGGTGCTTCTGAGGGCTATGATGTCCTTTCATGACTTGGGACTTATTTATGCTTTTGTTGACTATGGTGTGAATCCATGATAGGGGACTCATTATGCCTAATAGGCTATGGTGTCTTGCCAAATTTCCTTATGTACTCTGTTTCTTATGTACATTGATATATCACACTGTCTCTGCCTAATGTATTGTCCCATGTCTCAGGTGTAATGTTAATTCCTATTAGTGTTCTCACCTCCCTCGTGGGATAGTAGAATTGAGCATGATATTACTTGGTGATTCTCTAATCCTATGAGGGATCATTCTCCATTCCGATGAATGCCCTCTTCAATTCTTGAAATAATAAGATAGGTGGTATTGAGACAGTTGTTTCCTAGTTGGGATCTAAAAGTAGTTGATGTTCGAGACTTGTTCCTAGCAGTTGCCCCATGTTCATAAACTCTTGGGGTTTGTTTTCAAATACAAAATGTTGTTACCTTGGTGAAATTCATGGAACCTCCTTTGTGAGGCCACGCTGTTGATGTAGCCTAAATATATGCATCTTCCTTCTTGTAAGCAAGGCATGATCTTATGTACTCTCTCTCAGCTTTTGGGGGCTCTAGCAGGACTTCCTTGTTGGGGTTCTTTGGTCAACCACCCTTATTGTAAATCCTTCAAGGATGAATCATGTATTGTGTTGAGTTGTAGTGGATGTTGGCGAAGCCCATTCTTTGTGTAATTATCTTGAGGACCTAGTCCTCCTATGGGCAAAATGTTCTTGTTGACTTGCACTTATAGTTTGTGCTAAATTATAATAGGCAGTGGTGCAGCCTTGTGCACCACAATTGTTGTAAATGGGCTTGACTGGGATATATGAACCAAAAATCGAGATCTCCCTGGATGAAAGAGAAATCCCTCATGATAAAATTTTTAAGGGATGAACTCTTTTGCTTCTCGAGTTGTTCTCAAGGTGGAATTGAATCTGGGTAAGACTTGTCAATCCATGTCTTCCCTCAGTTGGTGACAGTTCAATGGGATGGTTCTATTGGCTATATTGACTACTTGGGCATGCATTATGGGTAAGGTGTAGTCGGGTTGCTATACTTACCTATGGAAGAAACCTTCCAAAGAGGATCATTCTTTCAAGTGCAAAAATCTAATGAAAGGTGTTGATCATGAGATGCGGTTGTTCTTGATACGGTGGGAAAATTCAAATTCTAGAAACTTGGATGTTCCTTGGAGAATTCATGACTTGGTTGCCTTCAAAAGTGACTCTATATTCTTTCTTGGACCAAGTGTTCAGAAAATGGTGCTTGTCCCATATCTTAGAGTGGGAAGGATAGCTTGTAAGTTGCAAGTGTGGTTGATCCTTTCCCATGAATGAGACATTATGATTGAAATCGATGATGTTTGTGGTTGACATGAGACTTATGTATGGAGGATTGTCCTGGGGTTGGCTACCCAGCATACCCTCCACTTATTCTAACATTTGAGTAGGCATTCTCAATGTTGGACAATTACAAAATGTGTTGATGACAATTGGGGCTTGTTTGTTATGATAGCCTCTTGGAGAAGTTTTCCAAAAAGATTTTGGTTCTTCTCTCTTGTTGTGACAATGGAATACTATTGGATGGAGAATTGAGTTATGCGATGCTGGTGTCTATGGATGGTAAAGTCAAGCTCAAAAGATTTGCCCTTGTACCTTGTTTGGAAGGGAGAACATGCTTGACTCCCTTCATACAAGCTTGAATAGACATGATGGGAAAAATGTGCATGGTATAGATGCATGTGGATTCAGTGCTTAGATGGTTGCAGTAGTGAGATCCCATGGGTCTAGATGCGAGTAGCAGAACATGGAGTTCTAGCAAGTGTGAGTTGCTTGCAAAGACATGGCTCTTTTGGAGCATGTTCTCCCTCTCGATTTGGTGTTCCCAATTCCATTACCATGGGTAGTGGTCCTAGTGAGCCCTTAAAATTGATGTGAAAAAAAAATCAATGGGTGTTGAGATGTCATTTAAAAAGGAACTTGACTGGACTTGTGGAAGAGGTGCTATCTTCTTGCATAGGTATGGGTCTATGCAAGAAGATATGTCTCTAGACCTAAGAAGGGATGAATCTAGGGGATGCCTTAGAGACGTTGGCCCTTTGGGTTGGACTACTCTCGCTTGTCATAGAGTTGGAACGTCTTTGGGATTCCTCCAAGTGCCCTTTGCATTTCATGCAAGGCATTGGATGGAAGGACATATCAGGTGTTGGGGGTTAGTACCTTCCTTCAAGCCTGGAATCAGATGAGTTGACAGATCCCTGGAGTTGATGGAGCTCTAATCCCATACTTGATGTGTACTCTCAAAGCTATCCTAGGCTTTACTTTAAGGACAGCACTTCTTTGTGCAAGGGAGGATTGTGAGAGATGTCCCAGGGAGTGGTTCTCCTAGGCTCTCCCCATGGTTCAAGGGCCATGGAACACTTTGAGGAACCCTCGGGTGACTCTCAAGTGTTAAAGAATCCATCTTAGCTTGGCGGTACCAAGCTAGTAGTAGGACACCCTCCTATTGTAACTCTTTCTAAGTCCTCTTCGTTCTACCCTCACTTGGAGAACTACATGGCCCTGATTCTACAGTGGTCGTAGATATGTAGGTAACCAAGATTGGATAGTTCTGGTGCAGTGCCAAGCCAAACCTTGTACTAGATCGTGAGGGATCTAGGGATGAGGCACCTTCCCCTATAGGTGCATCATTTCCCCTTCCACTAATGTTGTCTACAAGGTTGCTTGTGTGCTTGTTTGCATGGTCCTCATTTGGAGTTGGTTACCCTCCATAAGGTGTGTTCCCATACATACATATTAAGAAGCTGTGTTGCTACTTGCACTCATTCTTGGGTTGCTTGCTTACTTGAGGCATATTCCCTAGGTCTTCCACCCTAGATCCATAAAATCTTAGTGAATTCCTTGGGGTGTCGAACAATGTTGGGGCAATGCTGTTACAGTAAGTATATCCTTCCACACTCATTAGTCTTTTTTTGTCAACTATTCATTTGTATTGTACAGAATATTAATTTTATGTGTGTTCAGTAAAACTTTAGTTGTGTGAAGAACCTTTGATTATAAAATATGGTTTGGTCCACAAATATAATTTTTGATTACATTGATTACGTTCATAATAAATGGCAACATTAACTCAAGGAAATAGATATGTTTGGTTGAACACTTCTATCCAATTTGCAATTGAATATAGAATCAACATGTTATCCAATTTGCATAAAACAAATACATTATCCAATTTGCAAATGGATATAGATGAAACACGTCACCAATAGTAAGTGGATATCCTTGCATATGCTGCATGTGAATGATAAAAAATCATTTAAAAAATCAATGATAACAGATTAACTATAAATGAATGATTCTTAACATTCATACATGTGAAGATTGACCGATAAACAATTTTAGATGGGGGACTACAATTATCCACAATGATGATGATGGACTGCAATTATCCATAGGGGAACACAAAGAAAGTTATAGATTCAGCCTATTTTCATGTCTAAATTCAAAGTGAAATTTTTTCCGCAAAGTGGTTGCTCTATGCTAGAACTAACCTAGGCTATTGTTTTTTTTTTCAGATTAAATCGATTATAATAAGTTGTTTAGATGATTTCATTAGATATTTTTGGAATTATGTATTTCCTATCACATATTTATCTCTGTAAATGATTAGAATGATCATTGTGTAAGCTTTTTGAATTCTCTTACCTCTATTTTGATTTTAAAAATGATGTCTATTTTTTATCTCATGTAAATTTTATGATGGCTTCTTAATGTTATGGACTTATTACTTTGTCTGATTCATCTACCATCTAGGCTTCTTAATTTGGTTTAGATAGTTTTAAATTTTTGATGTTAGATCTTTTAGTATGTTTCATTTTGTAATAGATTTATGCATAGCTATAAAAGCAATGAAAATTCAAAAACTATTTCATTTAGAGGTAAACCTTCAAATTTCTACTCTTATTTTATTTGAAGAGATTTCTTTGTTAGGAAACAAATCAAGTGAAAAAAAACAAGAATAAGAAAAATAAGCACACATAGAACACATAGAATTTGCGTGGAAACCCCAAATTGGGATGAAAACCATGGGTAGAAGCATAGAGTTAATTCATTAGATCAAAGATTGAGAGTGTACTACAGAGGAGTGATCCCCACAAAGGGTGATCTCACAAACAGGGAGTGCAAAGGGTGTCTACATAAAAGAGAGAGAAAACAATGTCACTTCAATTTTCAACCCTTTAACATTCGTAACAATCGACTCTTCAAATTTTGTAATAGCTGACCCTTCATCTTCTGATATAATGTAACGATGGAAAACCAAAAATAGAATTTAGATTAGTTGCCACATGACTCCAACAATTTCCCACTTGGAATTGATCCAAAAATAAAAAAAATTTGCAACCTTGCTTCTCCCATGTACACCATCAACTCCTAGTGCGGTGCCTCCTCATCACTAACCATGGAGGCCTACTAAGGTCATGTAGAGCCTTAGCTTAATAGTGGTGACCACCTTGGTCAACATGTTTGTAGGGTTCTTTGACCTAGGAATCTTCCTTAGCAATAATGTCCCATCATCTATCAATCCACAGATGTGATGATATCTCAACTAAATGTGTTTAGATCTGGAATAAAAAACTGGATCTCTAGCTACATGTATGACACTCTAACTACCACTAAAAAGCTCACTACTATCTTGTGTCTTACCCTACTCTCTTAGAAGATCCTTCAACCAAATCATCTTCTTTCTAGCTTTTGATATAACCATATATTTTACTTCTGTGGTTGAGAGAGCAACGCTCTTCTAAAGTTGAGACATCCAACTCACAACAGTGTTACCCATAGTGAAAATATAACCAGTGGTACTCTTCTTGTTGTCAAAATCACCTCCCAAATCTACATCAAAAAAATCCTATAGAGTAATGTTGTTCCTTTTAAAATAAAGTTTCATACTTGAATTTCCTTTTAAATATCTCAGGAGCCACTTTACAACTTCACAATGCTCCCTTCTTGGATCAGACATGAACTTGCTAACAACTCCCACTACATGTGCTATGTCAAGTCTAGTAAAAATCATAGCATACATCAAACTTCCAAATAAAAGGGAGAGGAAAAAACATCTCTTCAACTTTCAACCCTTCAACTTTTGTAATGGTTGACCCTTCAACTTCTGTAATGACTAAGCCTTTAACTTTTGTAATGGCTGACTCTTCAACTTTTGTAACAACCAACCCTTCAACTTTTGTAACAGCTGACACTTTAACATTTGTAATGGTTGACACTTCAACTTCTATAATGGTCAACCCTTCAAATTTTGAACCTTCAACTTCCAAGGCATGGATGACCCTTCAAATTCTAGGGAATGGCTCTTCAACTTCCAAGGAATACAAAGGAATGATAACAATGAAAAAATAGAATTCGAGTCACCATGTAAGAAAGAAATTTTGACATCTAACTACTCTAGATGCAAATCATCAATATTCATAATACTCAACACTAATCTAATGGTAGTCAACTTTACTATAGGAGAGAAAATATCTATGTAGCCAATTTCTCTTTTCTATTAGAAATCCTTAACTACTAACCTTGCCTTGTATCTTTTACAACCGTCATGTTCTTCCTTGACCTTGTACATCCACTTATTCTACAATGTCCTCTTTTTTTCTAGTACATTAGTCAATGTCCATGTCATATTCTTCTGGAGTGACTTCATCTCATCTCTCATAGCCAACTCCCACTTAGCATGATTTGTCACCTGCATTGCTTCATCAAAACATTCTAGTTTCCTAGCATTAGTGAAAAGTAAATAATGTAACAAGGGAAAGTACCTATCTTTGGGCTTTGGTGTTCTAGCAAACCTTCTCAACTGAGGCTATGGTGTAATTTTTTTTACTCAAATTTAGTTTCATCTTCAACTATCCTATTTTCAGGAATTTTTTTGAATCCTTCCAACTACATCCCTCTCAAATATCTCTTCTAACCCTAAACCTTCTCACTTTCCTTTTCCTAGTTCCCTGCATTGTTAGATTCTTATCTGGACCTGTCCTTGTACATCACATGTTCATTAAAAGTGACATCCCTATGCCTAATAATTTTTCTATTTTAATCATCCCAAAAACGATAACCAAAATCATCAAAACCATAGCAAATAAAATAACACTTCTTAGCTTTAGGATCAAGTTTATCTCAGACATCAGAAGCTAAGTGCACATATGATACACAACCAAAAAGCTTTTAAATGTGATAATTTTACTACCTTTCCTAATCATTCTTCCTTAGGTATGTTAAAGTCTAGTGAAACTAAAGGTCCTTAATTTATGAGATAGGCTACTATGCTTACTGCATCTACCCAAAAAATCTTTGGTAGTCCAAAAGATATCCTCATTCTACTAGTTCTTTCATTCAAGGTCCTATTCATTCTCTTAGCAACACCATTCTACTTTGATGTTCTAGGAACATTCTTAATCCTTCTAATCCCATTCTTAGAGTAGAAAGCCTTGAACTCTAGACTATTATACTCCCCTCCATTATCAGACCTTAAACACTTGACTTTCAAATTAGTTTGGTTCTTCACTTTTGCGTTCCACCTTTTAAATGTAGAAAACATATTAGATTTATTTTTTAGAAAATAAACCCATACATTTCTAGTGGAATCATCAATGAATGTGACATAATAGCATAAGCCACTAAGGGAACTCATTAGTGTTGGTCCCCATACATTTGTATGTACCAATTCCAACTTCTTGATCTTTGATGTTCTTCCAGCTTTTGAGAAACTCACTCTTTTTTACTTTCCATAAATACATCCTTCACATAAACTAACATCAACAAACTTCAGGTCCAGTAATCTTCCCTATGAGGCTAGCAACTTCATTCCCTTTTCACTCATGTAACCCAACCTTCAATGCCACAACGTTGACATTGATTTCGAATCAACCAATAACACTATGTCTTTTATTTCTTAAGTGGTGTATAATGTTCCCTCCTTATTTCCCCAAGAAGCAATGAGATTTCCTTTAATTATTTTCTAGGATCTACCTCCAAATACTATGCTATACCCTTCAGAATCTATTTAACCCATAGAAATAAGGTTTTTCTTTAAACCTAGAACGTGTCTAACATTCTATAACTTCAGTTGCTTCCTATGAGTAGTCTTTATATAAATATCATCCTTCCTTGAATCAAGAATCCAAGATTCAATACCACTATCCACACAACGAACTAGGGCATTACCAATTTTTTCAGTAGTTGCATTCATTGAATCATCATGCTGATTTTCTTTTCTTTCTTTAGTGTCATTCACTATTTTTTGAGGTGACCTTTCTAATTGCAATTCCAATAGGTGACATTCTTGTGATCCTTGGATCAACTTCTTCCCTTGAACTTTGGTTTTCCATGGCCCTAATTCTATTCCTGCTAAAGACTTCTACCTTTGCCTTCATTACTTAAGCCAAAACTCAAAGATTCATCTAAATTCCTTCTACATATATCCTCACTAAGAATTAGATCTCGAACTTTGGGCAACTTCAGTTTTTTGATCTCTTGATGAACTACTAATTACAATCATCATTGTAGACCAGCTATCAAGTAGTGATGATAACAAGATCAACACTTTGATCTCATCATCAAGGTCAATTTCCATAGAACTCAACTAACTTATGATGACATTGAACTCATTGATGTGATTTGTAACCAATGCATCCTTAGACATCCTCAGATTGAATAATCGATGCATCAGATATACCTTGTTCGAGGCAAATGGCTTCTCATACATATTTGATAAGACCTTCATCAAACCTTGATAAGGCCTAGAGATTTAACAATTCTCAATCCTCTTTGCTCACATGATTTGGCATCTTCCCCAGTAGTAGTTGATGCAACTTCTTTTGGTAAACATAATCTTTGATCTACATCTTTTACAACCCAAAGTCTATGCTATCAAACTTGTTGATCTTGACTTTCCCATCCTCAGATGCCATTGCTTCCACTGATCCTTTGCAAACATTACTCTGATACCAATTTGTTAAGAAAAAAATTAGAAAAAAAAAGATTGGGAAAAAAAGCACACACAAAACACATAGAATTTATGTGAAAACCCCAAATCAAGATGAAAACCATAGGCAAAAGTAGAGAGTTAATTCATTAGATTAGAGATTGAGAGTGTATTATTGGGGAGTGATCCTCATAAAGGGTGATCCCACAAAAAGGGAGAGCAAAGGGTATCTACATAAAAGGGAGAGAAAATAGCATTCAACTTTTGACCATTCAACTTCCATAATGGCCAACCCTTCAATTTCTGTAATAGTTGATCCTTCAACTTTTGTAATGGCTGACCCTTTAGCTTCTGTAATGGTTGACCCTTCATCTTCTAGTACAATGTAATAGTAGAAAACTAGAAATAGAATTCAGATTAGTCGTTACATGACTCCAACATTCTTCAGTTGGCCTCACATAGAAATTAAATGGAAACCTATTATAGTGTTTTTTTTTCTTAATTTAAAGAGTAATTCACATGTCCTAACCCTGCATTTTCTTTTCATAGAAACTTAACAAGGTGGATGCATATGCCAAAAAAAAAAAAAAACGGCGAATCCTAAGGAGAGCATGGTTGGATTTAAGAGGCTATTCAATCTATAAGATTCAATATATATCCAAAAGGGGAGCTAGACTTATCCATGGGTTTAGCACCTTCTATAGCATAGTTTTTGTTAGGAGTTATTTTATGGTTGTTATGTGTAGGTTTTGGTTCTATTGTTTTATGGTTGCCATCTTTTGGCAATAAATAGTTTTAAATGATTTTGAATAAGCTATGGTATCTTTAGTTGTTAATTCAAAATATTGTATTTTAAATATTTGGATGTTACGATTGTTTAATATGATGTATATTTTCCTTGAAATTAAATCATATTCTCTTAGGGAGTGTATTCAAACAAAATTATGCTTACAATTGTTAAAAGATTTTATATGAAAACTTCCTAGGTAATTTATATTTAAAACCATTAGTTTTAGTAAGGAACCAATAGGATGAGAATAAGTGCTAAGGTTTCTTTGACCAAACTTATTTCTCTAGATATAATTATCAACTTCTTTGGCTAGAAGCAATATCTTCTTTGTATGCTAAAATTTCTCCTAATTCTCATATCTAAATTATTCACAACTTTTAGCAATGCTAAATTAGGTTTTCTTCATATGTGAAAATCTCTTAATTTCCATAATGTAAGTCACAAAATGTGTATTTACAACTTAGTGAGTAGAAATTTGTAAGACTTTATTTAAGTAAAATGCTTAATATTTTCCTCTAAATAATGTAAACGAGTTATTGGTTATTTATTTTATGCCAAGTTCATATCACATTTTATGTTTCATGTTTTATTTAATTAATTTAATCTCTTTTTAATTTTTTAAAGAGGTAAGAAATAGTTTTCTTGGTCCCATTAAGCATATAGAATTTGTGTATCTTCACACCATTTCATTCTTCTAGATGTTTTGTTGTTGTTGTTGTTGTTAAAATCAATCTTCTAGATTGTAAAAGAAAATTAAACTTATATTTAGTTAATTACATGTTATAAAAAAAAGGAACATCACTTGGAGCCACAAGGTCCTTACAGGGTTGGTAGATGAGAGAGTTTAACTTCTTTGAGTGGTTGCACCTAGGCTCAAACCCAAGTTTTTGACTTGAGAAATGAGCACCTTACTATCATTCTAAATGATGGTTCTTTGACCAATTATATATTGTAATTTTTCTAATTTTTGTAACTTTTTTCATCATGAAGCACATTTGTTTCAAAATTATTCTTTTTTTTTTTAAAATAAAGAAGATGTCAAGGTAAAAAAAAAGTTCAAGTTGAGGATAGGAAAAAGATAATATAAATATAAAGGTATGAAAAATCAAGTTAATCTTAAAAAATAACATGAAGTTAAAAGATATGAAAATTCAAGCTAATATCAATGATAAAGTTAATCAAATTGTAATAAAAAACAAAAAATACAAATCATCTATTAATGGTTTTTACTTATTAGGATTGGGATCATACTCCTGACTAACAATTAGTTTTCCTTTCTTGATTTTTATTTTTCAAAATATCATGAATGGGATGTTAAGGAGAAATTAGTTGACCTTAAAAGTATTTAAGAAATACTTGATAGTGTTGTTTGGCAGCTATTTGAGTTTGAAATTTGTCACTATATCAAGTGATGAGTGGCGAGATACCCCTACACTCAACCATACGAATACGAGCGTTACACGCGCGATCCGGTCAAACTCCACAAACTAAGTGCCTACACGCCTTATGGAACACTTAAGGTTAATCATTCGTTGTCTTCCCAGACTTGCTTGTATTTGTCATGGTTGTATGGTTAAGTAAGTCTGAGGTATGTGATTTTTATAGTTTTTATGTTTTATCTCATATGCTAATGAGGTGAAGGGTGAAGAGACTAATTAACTAACTTTAACTATCTAACTAAGCCTTAATTAACCTAGCATCAGCATTCGTTCCCACTTACTATTCACACCCTGAACCAATGCAACCTTGGCTACCAAATTCTATCTATTACTGGGATTACCAAGCGTAACGCATGTGCTCGAAGCAGTTGTACTGAATGCACTTAACTATGGGAGAAGGGTTAAGAGAGATTTAATTAACTAATAAAGCATTTAAATGACAAGAAATAAATAATAGTAATTAAAATCCTATTTAGCCTAGTCCATGCACTACAAGGTTTATCCAAAATTTTGTCTTTATTTCCATACACAAACTTATGTTCAGGTATAATATTTGCTCGAATAAAGATCCGTTCACTTTAGAGCTCCTACTATGGGCACATGGAAATTATTCTATCTCTGGAGGGGAAAAACTACTAGAGTTTCGCTTAGGGTCTAGATCTAGATTGAGAAACAAGGGAGAGCTGCCTCTTATTTATAGACTTGGTGACCCGCTGCAATATCGCATACGTGATATCGCAAGGGACAACACGATATCGCGTACACGATATCGTGGCGGACGCGATATCATGTACGTGATATTGTATCCGCCACGATATCACATCCCATCATACCCCCATGACTGAATGAAAACTCATTCTCGAGTTCCTTACAAAATATTGGGAAGGTATTGGATTATTGACTTGAATGGAACTAATGGTGAATGGAATGACATGTGAACGGATCATCATTATAGAATAAAACAATATTGGTGTTCACGACAACAAGAGTGAACACCTTATACATTTGACATCGGGCCTTATTTGGCAGCTGGGAGAGAGATGAGAAGAGAGAAGAAGTTTGCTATTGCCAATGCCAAGATTTTGCCTTTCGTTGTCCATCCATAAGTGCACCATCAATCTTGCTCCTTGCATAGCTACTTTAGCATCGATCCATTCCAAGTGTTCCTTCCAGATCCAATTTGTTGTTGTATGATTGCCATCTGCACACATAACATAGTCTTATATTAGCAAGGGTAAATGAATCACAATGTAGTTAATACCTTGCTTCGGTTAAAATGTCCATTGGCTGAGTTGTGGTATGGATGATACAGATCTAGAGATATATAATAGTGGCTACCGAAGGTGTAGGGGTTAGGCGAAAATCAAAAAAATTGGGTCAGGACCCCCATGACTAAGAGCGAACCTCCAGTAGTGATAGAATGGAGAAGGAAAAAGAACAAGGATGATGGAGAAAAATAGACAACTATAATGTCGATGAAATGGATGTCAAGATGGAAATGAACAAAATAGAATGGATTGCAAAAAATGTTAAGGGAAAGAATTTAACAGATGCACCAAGTGGGAATGCTAGTGGGTCCTTCCCAAAGCAGGCTCATGCCCTTAATGCCTTGAAAAACCCACATTCAAAGAGTCCATAGGCTCTAGGAATGTTATTTGGAACAAGAGTTAAATTCTTAACCACAAGAATTTACCAAAAAGGAAACAATGCATCCACCAAGATATGAACTACTGATACAACCGACAATGAGGTGAACAATGGAGGAAGGATGATGGAAAGAAGGTAATGGAATGGAATCTCAAGAATAAGGTGGTGTACAACCCCTTGTGTATTTTAATGATTAATGTCACTTAGTAGATCCTATTCCAAGTCCAGCCTCAACAAACCAAATCCAGTGACTTCGCATTAATGCATTTGGCCAATCCATCCACTTGAATAACAAGAATTCCTTCACCCAAGAGCCACCACCATTCCCACGAAACGAAGGAGGAGAGAATGGGAAGCAAGGAGGGCCTTAGTTAGAGGGAACATGTTTATTTTAGTTCCATAACCAGTTCTTGTAGCCAAAATGATTATTTCATCTAAGGGGTGTGCTTTGAATTCTCACTTTTTTTCTTTTTTTTTGTGTTTTTGTGGGAGAACCACACCATGCAAAGAATTATTATTTTTATTTGCTCAGCTTCCTAATAAGTGGGTAACATCGAAATGGCAAGAAAACTCAAGAAGAAAACATCCAAGCACCCAAGAGAATGGCCAACACAAATGCATCAAGTTCCCTTGAAGTCACATCCTTTTCAATCCTTGAGTCCTTCCTTAGTTTGAGAAGTGCCCAATCACCAATTCGTTATAGTTCTTATTATTGAAAAAGGGATTGTACAGTTCCAAGCCAAGAGAGACCATAGAAATTTGTGGATGAATGGATGAAGTGGACTCATTGCCTATTGATGAGTGGCAAGGTATCCCTACACTCAACCATACGAAATAAGCGTAGCACGCACGATCTGATCGAACTCCATAGACTAAGTGCCTACACGCCCCATGGAACACTTGGGGTTAATCATTCATTGTCTTTTCAGACTTTCTTGTAGTTGTTACGGTGTATGGTTAAGTAAGTTCGAGGTATATGATTTTTATAATCTTTTATGTTTTTCTCCTATGCTATCAAGGTGAAGGGTTGAGAAACTAACTAACTCTAACTAATGACTAAGTCTAAATTAACTAGCATCAACATCTGTTCCCACTTACCATACACACCTTGAACTATGCAACCACGGCTACCAAATGCTAATCGTTACTGGGATCACCATGGGTAATGCACGTGCTCAAAGTGGTCATACTGAGGCACTTAACTAGCCTAAGCGTAATGAGCTTTTGTTCCTTGACTAGCCGTACACATCCTTAGATGCTCATAATCAAGTCGTACTCATTCCGCATTCTAGGAGTTGAGGGTGAGAGAATCTAATCGCAATGAGCAGTCGATTCCTTGATTAGCCGTACACATCCGTAAATGCTCGTAATCAAGTCGTACTCATGGCGTGCTACTACAGGGTAATAAATAACAAGTAATAAATCCTATTCCATGACTGCAAGTTTTATCCACAAAGCTCATCTTTATTATCGTACACAACTTGCGTTCAAGTACAATGTTGCTCGAATAAAGATCCATTCACTTGGGGACTCCTACTGCGGGCACATGGAAAATATTCTATCTCTAGAGTGATCAAACTGCTAGAGTTTCCCTACTTCTAACTCTAGATGGAAAATAAGTGGAGTGCCACCTCTTATTTATAGATTTGGTGACGGACCGCGATATCGCAGGGGATGATGCGATATCACGGTGGCCTTGATATCGTGTACGTGATATCACAGCTCATGTAAATTGCATCTCATCACCTATCATATCAAAAGAACCATACCTTAGTATCAACATCATAACTTAAAGGTAAAAATCAAACATTAGTAATCAATAGGAAAATAGTTCATACCATCATGAAGAACACTTATTAAATGACAAACTTAAAAAAATGGATAAAACACACACACATAAAGAAATGAAAAAGTATAACGATGTTGTAAAAAAAAACAAGAAAAGTTAAATAAATTTGTAAGACAAAAATGTGTAAAAAAAATGTGTAGAACAAAAAACAAAAAAGAATTGAGGTCCCTAAATGATTAGCATAGGTGGCTATCTCCCCCATGATTGAATTGAAAGGGAGAGATCCAAAATAATGAGTGTTTATTTGAATTTCTTAGAAGTGTCCAACTTCTCCCAATTGATGTTCTTAGATTAAGGGATGAAAGTTGGTGACACTCATATTCTAATGTATCTATGCCTTCATTATGTCCATGAGTTGTTCCCCCAGTTTGTTTCATGCATGTTGGTGGGCTGCTTTCTTGATCAGCTGTCAACCATTGGGTGTTCTCTTGTTGTGTGGTTGCTACATACAGGCACCATTGTATCTGTGTTTCTTGGGCACACCAGTTGCATGTAGGAGATGCTGAGAATTCCTCCATGTCATCACCCTCTGAGTCACTATATGTGATGCATGGAACTTTCTTCTTCTCGATATTTCCATAAATATTTTCGTTAGATATTTCCAAGGAAAGATCACGGATCCCTATGCATGCGTTGATGTTGCTAAGCCATGCCCTCCCCATTATAATTGGAAATTTCCCTTTGTTACTATTGACTTCTATCACCAGGAAATCAGCTAGGTATGACCAACCACACATAGTGGTAACGATGTCCTCCACCAATCCCAAGGAAATGGTGATGGACTGGTCAGCTGGCTCTAGTTGAATATTCCTCTTCTTGAGTTGGGGCAGGTTCTAAGCTTGATACATTTCTCGTGAGATTAGGTTGACTTTGGAACTTGAGTCAAGAAGAGCCTTATGTGGTTCGTTCTCGACAACTTGGAGGCAGATTAAGGGACTTCCAGGGTCAGAGAGTTTCCTAGGAAGGTAGCCCACCTTGATCTAGTTGGTAATGGTATGTGTTAACATAACCGTATGCGTTAAGCCTTGTTGTTGGTTTGAAGGGAGCTCTGAAGCCTTGTATGTTGGAGGAGCATGCATAGACTCAACCACTTGTGGTTGTGAGAGCTTGTTTGGGCTTTTGGTTCTAAAGAAAGGTCTTCTCTTCTTGTGGTTGTTAGAACCAGCAGTGGGTTGAAGGTTTACAGCTCTCGTAGCATTACGTTGTTGTGGTTGAGTTGGGAGTTCCCCTTGCATTGTTGGAGCAGGTGGTAGTGGAACTATCGACGGATGAGTGGCAGATGGATTCAGAGGATGGTACGCATGTGGTGTATCTTCCATAGGAGAAGGAGTCCTAAAATACTCCCAAACTTGGTAGTGATGTTGTGGGGCTGTGTGACCCATAGAATCACTTGGAGAAATCGGCTGCTGCATGTAATAGCCATAAGGATCTGGTTGCTGGTAAGAGTATTGTTATCTAGGTGGTGGCATCCCCCATGACTGTGGGTATTGCTACTACTGATATTACCCGATAGGTTGTGGCGGAGTTCCTCTTGGATAGTATGTTAACGATTGGTGGAACTACCTTGGGTTACCTTGGGGATAAGGTAACCTTTGGGGTGCTTGTTGTTTGTTAAGTCTTGGGTTGAGCACATACACCTCAGACTCTTGCAGATGTGAGATTATTGGACAACATCCCTTAGGATGGTCATATTGGTAGATCTCACATCCACCATCATTGTCTATGTTAGAATCCACAACCTCATCGGAGATAGTCATTTTTCCCTTACCCTTGTCACATGCATGGCCTGAATCTCTCCGCTTTTTCTTACCATGATTACTACTTCGTTCCTCCTTAGACTTCTCTATGATTTTCAGGATAGTTTCAATTTTACTGTCTAAGGAGCTCCATATTTCATCTACCTTAGTCGATACTTCTATTATTAGCTTTTGAAGCGACAAGGTTTTTCTATTCACCAACTCTTCGAGTGGTGACTCATCCTCCTCATTGCGAAATCTCACTCCCTTCTTTCAAAGGGAAGGATCGCAGTTATATTCTTTAGTACTTTCTCTTTTCTATATCTCCCCTTCTTCTTTGGCTACTTGATCCAAATATTGATGAATTTCATGGGATCTAAGCTTAGATAATCTCCCTTGGGCATAAGTCCCAAGGGTTCTCCTAGTCTCATGTCTTAGCCCATCTACGAGGTGGCAGAGTTGATCCCGTTGTGCATAACCATGGCCCAAGCAACGATGTAGCAATGCATAGTATCATCCCATGGAAGCATCTAAGGGTTTGTGATTACCCTGCTTCCATCCTTGGATCTACTTACATAAGTTAGATACTCTAGAGTACATTTGGTATTTATCGATGAAAAACTCTAACATTGTACTACATCTCCTAATGGTTTCTGGTTCTAAGGACTGATACCAACTCTCTGCTTCCGTTATGAGTGTCCTAGTAAACAACTTTAATTTCTGGCACTTGTTCTCAATATTTTGCAAGGTGCAGGCATCGTGGAATTCCTATAAATTATTTTGCGAATTAGCGTTGTATCCCCCTTTGAAATGTGGGATATTATTCATATCTAATCTTTTGATCTGACTATCTTTCTGATGCCTTGTAGGTATTCTAACTACCTCTGTAATATCTAACATACTTCAGGTGGCAAGTAGGGGTTCATCATGATCATCTCTCTCATGACGTCTATGATGTCTATGTTGTTCCCTACTTTCCCTTCTTTCATGCCTTGATTCTCTTGACTGCCCTCATCCTCGCTCTCTCGACTCTCTCATCGAGGTCTCTCATCTTGTTTACCTTTATCCTCACTGTTATGCTCTTTATGACTGTGCCCAGATGTGGAAGGAGAGGGTGAGTGATGTGATGAAGGGGAAGAAGAAGGAGAGCCATCGCCATGATGATGCCTCCTACCTTCACTTTGGTGTTCCCTACCCCAATTGTGATAACGATCAGAATGCTCATCCTTATCTTGTGCTTGTGTTCATAGGGATCAGAACCAGGGTTGTGTATCGTAGAGCGTAAGTTCTAATACCCCACCTCCTCACTATTGTTAGGAGGGGGAACATCATTTTGTGGAGAACCTATAGAGATAGGTTCACCACCCCTAATTTTTCTTATGATGGGTGAAGCATTACGGGGGCCTTTGCCCTTCAACAATGTGTGGTGACTCTCCTGCCATAAGTCCCATTGACATTGCACTTCTGTGGGATGGTAGTCCCTTGTGTTATAATCTTTTGCAATGTATTCAGCATATAGCTGTGTCATGTCTATTTGTGCCAAAGCACGAAGGAGTATGTTAGGGACTGCCCGATCTGGGGGTAACACTATGTGACCTTGCAAGTCACGTCAACGCAGTTGTTCGTCTTGATGGAGGATAAAGGTAAAATTGGGTATACACTCATTGGGATGAATATATACCACACTGAATTCCTGAGGAACTGGAAGATTTTGGTTATGTGTGTTAGATCGCTGACTATTTCTTGTGTGATCCCTAGGTGGTGAGGTGCTTTTATTCAAAGAAGAAGACATTGTGTCTTATTCGGTGTGCTGATTAATCGTAATATAATTTTTTTTGTTTAATTAATCCTAAGGGTTTGTTTAAGCTCCCAACGATGTGGATAATTTCCTATGTTCTACTTAGCGCACAAACACTTAGTCCTCGGCAATGGCGCCAATGATGAGTAGCGAGATACCCCTACACTCAACCATACAAATACGAGCATTACATGCGTGATCCGGTCAAACTCTGCAAACTAAGTGCCTACACGCCTTATGGAACACTTAAGGTTAATCATTCATTATCTTCCCAGACTTACTTGTATTTGTCACGGTTGTATGGTTAAGTAAGTTTGAGGTATGTGATTTTTATAGTTTTTATGTTTTATCTCCTATGCTAATGAGGTGAAGGGTGAAGAGACTAATTAACTAACTTTCACTAACTAACTAAGCCTTAATTAACCTAGCATCAACATCCATTCTCATTTACGGTTCACACCCTAAACCAATGCAACATTGGCTACCAAACGCTATTCATTACTGGGATTACCAAGCGTAATGCACGTGCTCGAAGCGGTCGTACTAAATGCACTTAACTATGGGAGAAGGTTTGAGAGAGATTTAATTAACTAATAAAGCATTTAAATGACAAGAAATAAATAACATTAATTAAAATCCTATTTAGCCTAGTCCATGCACTACAAGGTTTATCCAAAAGTTCATCTTTATTTCCGTACACAAACTTGTGTTTAGGTACAATATTTGCTCGAATAAAGATCTGTTCACTTTGGAGCTCCTACTGCAGGCACATGAAAATTATTCTATCTCTGGAGGGGAAAAACTGCCAAAGTTTTGCTAAGGGTCTAGATCTAGATTGAGAAACAAGGGAGAGCCACCTCTTATTTATAGACTTGGTGATGCACCACAATATCGTGTACGTGATATTGCGGGGGATGCGATATTACGGCGGATGCGATATTGCATCCCATCATCAAGGTTTAGAGAAGTATAAGAGCGATGAAACAATGTCGATCAAATAAGAGAACTCTAGCCAATAAAGGAAACAATTAAACAATTTTCCAACAATGACAAAATATCATATGAATTAAAAATATCATCATCTCAATAATAAAGTAAGGCTTATATCTATTTTATTTGATGAAATTTTGTACATTTTCCTATACATTTTTCCAACTAGTGTACTACTAACACATATCTTTTTATTTGTAGATAAATTCTTCTACTTACTGTAAGCTCTTTTGGAAGCTACATAATACTAATTGAGATTTTGTTAAAGCAAGCATTGTGTAGTTATATTATGTGATATTTACAAATGTCATTGAACTATTTTGTTATCTAACTTTAGATTTAGGAAAAATATAACTACGAAAATTGTTGCTATCTCATTGAATAAATGAATTTTTCAATACCATTTACTATTATTACAGTTAGTAATGAAATGTTATCTTTATCAACCTATGCATATTTACAGTCAAAGTTGCCACATAAGGCTATAATTTTAATGAATACAAATCAAATTGCTACTTCTTGCTTTTGAATATTGATAAGTAGAGTCAATAAATAGCTACCAAAACAAAACATACAACAAGAAAACAACCCTTAGTATTTATGCTACTGTTATGGTCTATACTTATAATAAATTTTAGTGAATTTTTTATGCCAAGGTTGAAGTGACGTTTAAAACTTAAAATAAATTTATGTTCTAAAAAGTCATTACATTTTTAAAAACACTTCCCAGTCAAGCATAAAAGCCTTAAATCCTCTAATTTTAATTTTTCTTTTATCTTTATCATTCACTTGAAACATAGATGATTAAGCATAGCACAAATAGAAAATAAGGGTTGTGATATAAAATAGATGAGTAATAAGTTTATACATAAACATGATGTAAAATAAATGGGTTTCATTTCATAGGATGGAAAAGAGAAAAATAGTTGGACAAAGGGAATTGATAAAATACCATTGAATATTAAGCTTTGAAACTTATAACATATTATAAATAAAACTAATAGACCATAGTTCTTGCAAACCAACCAAAATATTATTGCTTAATATATTAATATGATATAATAATCATTATTTTAAAAAAGGTAATTTATCAATACATTCAAATTATAATAATAATGAGTAGTGAAGTAATCCAACACCAAACCGTATAAGATATGAGTGTTCACATGTCACCATGGATGAGGCAATGTGAATATGCTAGTAATTGGTTAAAGTTTTGGATTGTTATCTTCCCATGTGGAGCTAGAAAAATTTATGTGTATGGTTTAGCTCTCAATGAGGTGTATGATATGTTAATGTTGGTGGGTCACATCTCCTAGCTACAATGGTAAAGTGTGAAAATAAGTCTAAGTCTAAAGAAAATGGTAAATACTATGCTAGCTTATGGCAGTAAGCATCCAATCCTAATCTTCCATTTACACCTTGGGCTTTGTGTAACTACCACTGGGATACCAAGTGTACCATGTTTGGGTGTAGTAAGGAATAACACTACTAGGTTACCAAGTAATCACACTTAAGTGCTTGAGATTAGTCATACTCATTTCACTTAACAATAGTGATAGTAAAGTGCAAAGAAAAGTAAATCATTAACTAAGGAACAATAAGAAAATATTCTAAATGCAAACAATAAACATTATGATAAGTAAATAGAAAATCTAGGGGAATGTTGCAATAGTGAGAAATAGCTCGATCTTTGTTTTTAGTCACACTTGTACCCAAGTACAAAATTCTTAGATAAAGATGTCATTTACTAATTCACACTACACTATGGACATTCACACTTCTAATTGCTAAGCCAAAGTTTACAGAAACAAATTGAAAAACCTCTACTACCAGGGACTAAAATTCATTATTCAACTATGCACCTAAGTGTTGTATTTATAGGTAGGCATGTGTCAAATGATATCGGATATTTGATGTCTTATCATGGGCTCTAATAGCAGATATGTGATATTACGACTTCAATATTGAATGCCTGATATCGTAGCTAATGAGCAATGAGGTACACTTACACTCAACCATATGAATACGTGTGGTTCATGCACAATTTGGTTGATTTCCAAAGACTAAGTGCCTATGCACCTTTGTGGAACGATAATGGGTTGGTTAATCGTTGTCTTCCCAAACTTACTTGTATGTCATGGTTGTATGGTTAAGTAAGCTTGAGGCATATGACTTTTATATCCTGTGCTAATAAGGAGGGGGAGAGAGATATATAAGTAACTAATCTAATTTAACTATTCATTAACTAGGTTCTAAGTACTCCTAACACTAGTATCCATTCCCACTTTCCGTAAACATCCTGAACCAGTGCAACGCTGCTGGGATTACCAAACGCTAATCGTTATAGGGTTACCAAGCACTGCACACATGCTCGAAGCGGTCGTACTAAGTGTATTTAACTAAGAGAGTTGTAGGGTGAGAGAAATCATTAATTAACTAGGAAATCATTAAACAATAATTACCACTAATTAATCTATTCTATATGCTATAAGATTTATCATAAAGTTCATCTTTATTGCTTTACACAAAGTGTACTCAGGTACACAATGCTCGAATAAAGATCCGTTCACTCTATGACTTCTACTATGGGCACACAGAAATAATTCTAACTCTGGAGGGAAAATTTGGCAAGATTTTGGCTAAGGAACTAACTTCTAATGTGGAAACTAAGGGTGTTGCCTCTTATTTATAGGCAAGGAGGCAGGCCACGATATCTAGTATCCAACATCGCATGGTTGATTTGATATCATGGACGCGATATCACAGTTGATCATACCCCCATGACTGAATGAAAACTCATCCTCGAGTTCCTTACAAAATATTTGGAAGGTATGAGATTATTGACTGAATGACCATTAATAGTGGAGTGGGGTGATAGACTCAATGTGCCTGGTGAACGGATCAATAATACAATACATGACAACATTAGTGTTCATGACCACAAAGGTGAACACTATACATAAATGACATCCAACCTTATTTGGTAGCTTGAGGAGAAGGAGAGAGAGAGAAAAAAGAAGATGTGTTGCAACCGATGCCAAGATTACACCTTCCATTGTTTATCCATAGCCATGCCACCAATCTTGCTCATTTCGTAAATGTTCCAGTTTTGATCTATCCTGAGTGTTTCCTCCAAGCCAAGTCCATAGTTGTATGATCACCATCTACACACACAAAATAGTCACAAATGAGTGAGGGCAGATAAATCACAATGTAGTTAATACCTTGCCTTGATGTAAAGTGCATTAGCTGAGTTGTGGTTATGGTAGATACTAATTCTGGAGTTTGACATTGGTGACTACCTAAGGTGTAGGGGTTAGGAAAAATTGAAAAATTTTATGCTTGAGCCCCCATAACTAAGAGCAAACCTCTGGTAGTGATTGGGTGGAAAAAGATAAGGAATAAGAAAGGTGGAGAAAAAGTAACAATGGCAATGCCAATAAAATGGATATTGTGGATGGGGGTGATACAAAAATTGTTGATTGCAGGAAATTTTTAAGGGAAAGAAGTTTAAAAATGCACCAAAAATGAATGTTAGTGGGTCCTCCCCAAAGTAAGCTCATGCCCTTGATGCCTTGTAGACCCACAAACCAAAGAGTCCGTAGTCTCTAGGAATGTCGTTGGGAAGCAAGAGTTAAAAACTTACTCACAAGAAATTACCAAGGAAGAACAATGCATCAACCAAGACACAAACTAATGATAAAACTATCAATGAGGTGAGAAATGGAGAAGAAATGTGGAGAGGAGAGAATGGAAACGAAACCCAAGAATAAGGTTGTGTAAAGTCCCTTGTGTGTTTCATGGTTAATGTGACTAAGTAGAACTCATTCCAAATCCAAGCTTAACAAACCACATTTAGTGACCTTGCATCAATACATTTGACCAACCCACCCTCTTGAAGCAACAAGAATGCCTCTACAAAAAGTCACCATCATTCTAAGGAGAGTGAGATGTAGAACTAGGAAGTCAAAAAGGGCCTTAGTTAGAGGGAACCTTCAGGCATGGGTAACATGTTTTTCCAGTGCCATAACTAGTGCATGTAGCCCAAGTTCATTATTGTGTCTAAGGGGTGTGCTTTGAATTCTCACTATTTTTTTTTGGTTTTTCGCATGAGAACCACACCATGCAAAGATTTGTTTTTATGTACTCAACTTCTGGTGATTTGATGAATGGTTAGAATGGCAGAAAACCCAAGGAAAAAGCATTTAAGCACTCAAGAGAATAGCCAGCACAAGTGCATCAAATCCCTTTGAAGTCACACCCTTTTCATACTTTGAGTCCTTAGTTTGAGAAATACTTAGCCACCAATTCATTAATAGTTTTATTAGAGAAAGGGACTACAGTTCCAAGCCAAGGGAGACCATATGATTTTATGGATGTATGAACGATGTGGACTCATTGCCTATTTAATCAAAAGAACCATACCTTAACATCAACATCATACTTCAAAGGTAAAATCAAAACATTAGTAATCAATATGATATTATTCATGTCACCATCATGAACACTTATTGGGTGACAAACAAAACAAAATAAAAATGAAGAGATGGTAAAAATATAAACAATGATGTAAAACAAAAATAAGAAAGATTAAAGAAATGTGAAAAATAAAAAATGTGTAAAAGAAAAATGTGTAAAACAAAAATTTAGAAAGAGCTAAGGGCCTTTGATGATTAGTAGAGGTGGCCATCTCCCCCATGACTGAGTTGGAAGGAGGAGATCTAAAATAATGAGCCAGACTACCCGCCTACAGAGGTAGCATATGTTTTGGCTATCCTAAACTCATGGAAAGGTTTTGTTTGTTGCACATTGACTAATAGTATTTTATCTGGGCTCTTAGGTTTATATATGGTCATGGCTCCTGAAGGAAAAGTTGCATAGATAATGTAAGGTCCTTCCCATAGTGTTTAAAATTTGGTACATTGTGAGACATGTGTGGGGTTCCAGTAGAGAACCTTATCTCCTGGATGATACTTAACTTTCCTAATTTTTAGGTCATGACATTGTTTATTAAATGCCTTGTGCAACTCATTAGATGACAGGGTAGCTAGTTAGTTCTCATCTAGCAAGGTAAGAGTCATCAACCTTTGTTTGTGTGCTAGATCAAGGTCAAGGTTGAGGTCACATGCCATGGCTAGTGTACGGAGTTCAGTTTGGATAGGGAGTGTTGGAATTTTTTCATATACTAACTTGTAGGGAGAGTAGCCTATAGGGGGTTTCCATGTGGAGCGGTATGCCCAAAGAGCATCATTTAGTTTAGTGCTCCAATCTCGTCTATACTTGCTAATGGTTTTGGTCAGTATCTTAGTAATCTCCCTGTTGGTGACCTTGGCTTGACCATTTGCTTGGGGGTGATATGGTGTAGTCAATTTGTGCTCAACCCCTAAGTGTTGTATTAACTTTCAAAAAGTTGCACTTGTGAGGTGTGTTCCATTATTTGAGATAAGTGCACGCGGCACACCAAACCTATTGACGACTTGTTGTTGTACAAATCATGTAGCTGTAGACGACGTGAAATATTTAACGGCAGTTACTTCAGCCCATTTTGTTAAGTAATCTATGGTAACTATGATGTAACCTTTTCCATTGGACATTGGTGTAATGATCCCCATGAAATCAATTCTCCAAATGTCAAAGGGTTCTAACGGTTGAATCCATTGTTGTGGACCCTCCATTCTAGTAGTCATTCCCCCATCACGTTGAAAATGTTCACAAGATTGGACAAAGTGATGGGTGTCTAGGAACAAGGTAGGCTAATAATACCCTACAAGTAGGATCTTAATGGCCATTTGTCTCCCTGCATTATGACCCCCATAAGGGCCCTCATGAGCATCTTGTAGAACTTTCAGTTGATCTCTATTAGGAACACATCATTGAACCAAGCCATCAGGACATACTCTGTAAAGTTGTCCATTGATCTCCATAAAGTACTTGGCTCTATGAAGAAATTGTTGTTTCTTCTTAAGTTCTAGCTCTTGTGGTGTTTGTTGGGTAAGGAGATAGGTAAGAATGCTACTGTACCAGTTTGTCTCCATGGGTGATTGGTTATTCACTACACCAGCAAAGAGGAATTCATCAGGGAAATGATCTGAAATTGGACACTCATCCTCTTTGCTATCCCAGTGCAATCAAGATAAATGATCAGCAATTACGTTCTCGGTGCCTTTACGATCGATCATCATTAGATCAAACTCTTGTAGTATTTCCAACCATCATATAATATGAGGGCTTACCATTGGCTTATTCATGAGAAACCAGATTACACTATGATCTATGTGTATACATAGTGCCCCAATACATAGTGCCTAAATTTTTCTAGTGCAAACACTACAACCATTAATTCTTTTTTTGTAGTAGTGTAGTAGTTTAGTAGTAGTGTAGTTAAGTTGTGTATGGAAATAAAGATGAACTTTCAGATAAACCTTGCAGTGCATGAACTAAGCTAATTAGGATTTAATTAATGTTAACTGCTTAATTTCTTTCTTAGATAATTAATCTCTCTCAACCCTCAACTCCTAGTTAAGCACATTCAGTACGACTGCTTTGAGCATGTGTGCTATGCTTAGTAACCTAGTAACAAATAGCATTTGGTAATCCTAGTAGCATTGCATTGGTTTAGGGTGTGTACGGAAAGTGGGAAAGAATACTAATGTTAGGATGATTAAAGCTTAGTTAGTGAAAGTTAGTTACTTAGTCTCTTCACCCTTTCCTCTCTTAGCACAAGCGATAAAAAGATAAAAGACATAAAAATCATATACCTCAGACTTATTTAACCATACAACCATGACAATACAAGTAAGTCTAGAAAGATAATGATTGATTAACCTTAAGTGTTCCATAATGCATGTAAGCACTTAGTCCTTGGAGTTCATCCAAATTGTGTGTGTAATGCTTGTATTCGTATGGTTGAGTGTAGGGGTACCTCGCCACTCATCATTGGCACCATTGCCAGGGACTTAGTTGTTTGTGCGCTAAGTAGAACATAGGAAATCATCCACATCGTTGGAAAGCTTAAACAAATCCTTAGGGTTAATCATACGAAAATATAACATAACGACAAAAAACACACTGAATAAGACTAAAATGTCTTCTTCTCCACACAAAAGCACTTCATTGCCTAGGATAAACACTAGAGATAGTTGGTGGCACAACATACATAACCAAGAACTACTAGTTCCTCAACAATTCAGTGTCGTATATATTCATCACGGTGAATATATACCCGACTTTACTTTTGTCTTCCATCAAGACAAACAACTACGTTGGAGAGACTTGGAAGGTAACATAGTGTTGCCTCTAGATAGAGTAGCCCCCAACATGCTCCTTCGTGCCCTTGCATGAATTGGCATGTTGCAATTATATGCTGAGTACATTGCATGCAATTTCAACATGAGGGACTACCATCCCACAGAAGCACAACATCAACGGGATTTGCGGTAGGAGAGTTACCTCACATCATTAAAGGGCAAAGGACCTCATAATGCTTTGCTTGTCATAAGAGAAATTAAGGGTGGTGAACCTATCTCAATAGGTTCTCCACAAAATGATGTTCCCCCTCCTAACGATAGTGATGAGGTAGGGTATCAGAACCTTCACTCCATGATTTACAACCCTAGTTCTGATTCCCACAAACACCAAGTGTTCAATGAGGGAACACAAACAAAAGATAAGGATAAACATTTTGATCGTCATCATGATTGGGGTCGAGATCACCGAAGGGAATGTAGGAAACATCATCATGGCGATGGTTCTCCTTCCTCTTCCCCTTCATCACAAAATTCACCCTCACCTTCAATGTCAGGACACAGTCATAAGGAACCTCATCATGAGGATAAGGATAAGCAAAATGAGAAACCTCGACAAGAGAGTCAAGAGCGAGGATGAGGGCATTCTAGGGAATCAAGACATGGAAGAAGGGAAAGTAGGGAACCACGTAGGCATCATAGACACCATGAGAGAGACGACCATGACAAACCCCTACTTGCAACCTGAAGCATGTTAGAAATTATGGAGGCCATTAGAATACCTACAAGACACCAAAAGATAGCCAGATCAAGAGACTAGACATGAATAATATCCCATGATTTGAGGGGGGATAGAACGTTGATCCGTAGAATCACTTATAGGAATTTCACGATGCCTGTGCCTTGTAGAATATTGAAAATGAGTGGAAAAAGTTAAAGTTTTTTCCAAGGACACTCATAAAAGAAGCAGAAATTTGGTATCGGTCCTTAGAACTAAAATCCATTCGAAGGTGGAGTACGATGCTAGAATTATTTAACGATAAATATCAGATGTACTCCCAAGTATCCAACTTGTGAAAGTAGATCCAAGGACGGAAGCAGGGTAATCATGAACCCTTGGATGCTACCTGGGTCGATATTATGCATTGCTACATCGTTGCTTGGGCCATGATTACACTCAACAGGATCAACTACGCCATCTCGTACATGGGCTAAGACATGAAACTAGGAGAACCCTTGGGACATATGCCCAAGGGAGATTATCTAAACTTAGGTTCCATGAGGTTCATAGATTGTTGGATAAAGTAGCTAAGGAAGAAGGAGAGCTATGAAAGAGAGAAAGTGTGGAGGATTACAACCACAATCCTTCCCTCCAAAAGAGGGGAGTGAGTTTCTATGAGGAGGAGGATGAGTCACCACTCGAAGAGTTGGTGAGCAGGAAAACCTTTCCACTTCAGAAATTAACAACTAAAGTGTTGGCTAAGGTAGATAAAATGTGGGACTCCTTAGATAGTAGATTTGAAATAGTTTTCAAAATCATAGAGGAGTCTAAGGAGCGAAATAGTGACCATGATAAGAAAAAGAAGAGGGATTTGGACCATACACGTAACAAAGGTAAGGGCAAATTAGCTATCACTAAAGAGGTTGTGGATTCTAATATAGACAATGAAGGTGGATGTGAGATTTTCCAATATGACCATCCTAAGGGATGTTGCCCAATAATCTCACATCTACAAGAGTTAGGGGTGTATGCACTCAACCCAAGACTTAACAAACGGCAAGCACCCTGTCAGTTACCTTACCCCCAAGGTAACCCAAGGTAGTTCCACCAACCATTAACGTATTATCCAAGTGGAACTCCACTACAACCTATGGAGCAACACCAGTAGTGGCAATACCCACAGTCATGGGGGATGCCACCGATAAGACAACAACACCCTTATCGGTAACTCGATCCATATGGCTATTATGTGCAGTAGCCAATCTCTCCAAGTGACTCTGTTGGTCACATGACCCCACAACGTCACTACCAAGCTTGGGAGTACTATAAGACTCCTTCTCCTGGGAGAGACACACCACATGCATATCATCCTCCAAATCCATCTGCCACTGTTACATTGATAGCTCCACTACCACCCACTCCAACAATGCTAGGGGAACTCCCCACTCAACTACAGCAACGCAATGCTATAAGAGTACTAAACCTTTAACCCACTATTGATTTGAACAACCATACAAGGAGAAGACCTTTATTCAGAACCAACAATCCAAATAAGTTCTCACAACCACAAGCGGTTGAGCCTCCAAATGTTCCTCCATCAAATAAGGCTTCAGAGCTCTCTTCAAACTAACAACAGAGCTCAATGCACACAGTTATGTTAACACATATCATCACTAACTTGATAAAGGTGGGCCACCTTCCCAGGAAATTCTCTGATCCTAGAAGTCCTTTAATATACCTCCAAGTTGTTGGGAATGAACCACATAAAGCTCTTCTTGACTTAGGTTTCGGAGTCAACTTGATATCGAAAGAAATGTATAAAGCCTAGAACCTACCTCCACTAAAGGAGAGCAATATTCACTTAGATTTGGCTAACCAGTCAATCACTATTCCCTTGGGATTGGTGGAGTACATCATTACCATTGTGTGTGGTTCGTCATACCCAACTGATTTCCTAGTAATACAAGTCAACAATGACAAGGGGGACTTCCCAATAATAATGGGAAGGGCATGGCTGAGTACTGTGAACGCATGCCTAGGAATCCATGATCTTTCCCTAGAAATATCTAAGGAAAACACTTATGGGAAGATCGAGAAGAAGAAGGTTCCATGAATCACATACAATGATATAGAGAGTGATAGCATACAAGAGTGTTCAACATCTCCTGCATGCAACCAGTGTGCCTAGGAAGTTAACATATAAAAGTGCCTATATGTAGCAACCACACAACAAGAGAACACCCCGTGGTTGATAGCTAATCAAGTGAGAAACACACAAATATGCATGGAACTAGTTGGGGGATCAACTTGCGCCCACGAAGAAAGTATAGATGCATTGGAGCAAGAGTGTTGCCAACTTCCAACCCTTAATCTGAAACCACCAATCGAGGGAAATTGGAAACTCTTAGAAAATCCAAATGAGTACTTCGATAGGAGAATACTAGTCTATGTGCACCTGACCAACCCTTATCATGAACCTAGAATGGTCTATGCACATAGCACATTTGAGAGAGGACAATCTCACTCATTATTTCAGATCTCTCCCTTCCAACTCAGTTATGGGGGAGATGGCCACCCATGCTAATCATTTGAAGCCGTCAGTTCTTTTTAAATTTTTATTTTACACATTTTTTTACACATTTTTGTCTTACAAATTTCTTTAACTTTTTTTGTTTTTATTTTACAACATTGTTTATACTTTTTCATTTCTTTGTGTGTTTGATTACGTTGTTTGATTCGTCACTTAATAAGTGCTCCAAAGATGGTATGAACTGTATTCCATTGATTGCTAATGTTTTGTTTTTACCTTTAAGTTATGATGTTAATACTAAGGTATGGTTCTTTTGATATAACAGGCAATGAGTCCACATCATCCATGCATCCATAAATTTCTATGGTCTCTCTTGGCTTGGAACTATACAATCACCGTTCTCAATAATAAGAACTACCAACGAATTGGTGATTGGGTATTTCTCAAACTAAGGAAGGACTCAAGGATTGAAAAGGGTGTGACTTCAAAGGGATTTGATGCACTTGTCCTGGCCATTCTCTTGGGTGCTTGGATGTTTTCTTCTTAAGTTTTCTTACTATTCCAATGTTGTCGCATTATTGGGAAGCTGAGAAAATAAAAATAATAAGTCTTTGCATGGTGTGGTTCTCACGCAAAAACACAAAAAAAGAACAAAAAAATAGTGAGAATTCAAAGCACACCCATTAGACAAAATAATCATTTGGGCTACAATCACTAGTTATGGAACTAAAATAAACATGTTCCCTTTAACTAATGCCTTTCTTGCTTCCTACTCTCTCCTCCTTCATTTTGTCGGAATGGTGGTGGCTCTTTGGTAAAGGCATTCTTGTTACTTCAAGTGGATGGATGGGTCGAATGTATTAATGCGAAGTCACTAAATGTGGTTTGGGTGAGGCTGAATTTGGAATGGGATCTACTAAGTCACATTAACCATTAACACACAAGGGGCTATACACCACCTTATTCTTAAGATTCCATTTCATTCTCTTCTTTCTATCCTTCTTTCCCCATTTATCACCTCATTGTCGATTGTATAAGTAGTCCATATCTTGGTGGATGCATTGTTTTCTTTTTGGTAAACTCTTGTGGTTAAGACTTTAACTCTTATTTCCAAATGACATTCCTAGAGCCTACAGACTATTTGAATGTAGAATTGTCAAGGCATTAAGGGCATGAGCCTGCTTTGGGGAGGACCCACTGGCATTCCTATTTGGTGAATCCATTAATTTCTTTCCCTTAAACATTTATGCAATCACTAATTATGTTGTTCATTTCTATCTTTGACATTCATTTTATCAATGTTGCCATTGTCTCTTTTTCTTCATCCTTATGATTCCTTCTCTTTTTTCATTCTATCGCTACCAGAGGTTCACTCTCAGTCATGGGGGTCCTAGTCCAATTTTTTTAATTTTTCTCTTAACCCCTACACCTCGGGTAGTTACTAGTATTATATCTCCAGATTTGTATCAACCATATCACAACCCAGGCAATGGACCTTACACCAAAGCAAGGTATCAATTGCATTATGATTCATTTATCCTTGCTAATATCAGACTGTGTTGTGTGTGCAGATGGCAATCATACAACAATGGATTGGATCTGGAGGAAACCTTTGGAATGGATTGGTGTTGAAGTAGTTATGCAAGGGACAAGATTGATGGCATGCTTATGGATGGACAACAAAAGGCACAATCTTGGTGTCGGTAGCAATAGAATTCTTCTTTTCTCTCTCTCTTTTCTCTCTTAGCTGCCAAATAGGAATGAATGTCAATTGTATATAGTGTTCACTCTTATTGTCATGAACACTAATTTGGTCATGTATTGTAATGATGATCCATTCACATGTCACCTCATTCACCATTAGTTCCATTCAAGTCAATAATCCCATACCTTCCCAATATTTTGTAAGGAACTCGAGGACAAGTTTTCATTCAATCATGGGGGTACTATGGGATGCGATATTGCATAGGTCACGATATCATGTCGTTAGCTACGATATCTAATACATGATATTGTAGCTCGATGCCAGTTCTATAAATAAGAGGCGATTATCCCTTGTTTCCCCATCTAGATCTAGACACTTAGCGAAACTTTGGCAGTTTTACCATTCCAGAGATAGAATAATTTCCATGTGTCCACAGTAGGAGTTTCAAAATGAATGGATCTTTATTCAAGAAAATTGTACCTAAGCATACATTTTTGTATGGAAATAAAGATGAAATTTTTGATAAACCTTGTAGGGCATGGACTAACCTAATTAGGATTTAATTAATGTTAATTGCTTAATTAATTTCTTAGATAATTAATCTCTCTCAACCCTCAACTCCTAGTTAAGCACATTCAGTTCAATTGCTTCAAGCACATGTGCTACACTTGGTAACGTAGTAACAAATAGCATTTGGTAATCCCAGTAGCATTGCACTAGTTCATGATGTGTACAGAAAGTGGGAACAAATACTAATGCTAGGATGATTAAATCTTAGTTACTAAAAGTAAGTTGCTTAGTCTCTTCACCCTTTCCTCTCTTAGCATAGGCAATAAAAAGATAAAAGACATACAAATCATATACCTCAGACTTACTTAATCATACAACCGTGACAATACAAGTAAGTCTGGGAAGACAACGATTGATTAACCTTAAGTGTTTCATAAGGTGCATAAGCACTTAGTCCTTGGAGTTTGACCAGATCACACATGTAACACTTGTATTCATATGGTTGAGTGTAGGGATACCTCGCCACTCATCACATGGCAATATTAGTGTTCATGAAAAGAGTAAACACTATACATATTTGACATCCAACCTTATTTGGCAACTGAGAAAGAAGAGAGAGAGAAGAGAGAGAGAGAGAAGAAAAGAAGAAGGTGTATTGTAACTGATGCTAAGAGTGTGCCTTCTGTTGTCCATCCATAACAGTGTCATCGATCTTGTTCCTTGCATAATTGTTCTAGCACTAGTCCATCCTAAGTGTTTCCTCTAGGTCCAATCCATTACTGTATGATTTCATTTCCACACATAACACAGTCACATATTAAATAAATCACAATGCAATTGATATGTTGCTTTAGTGTAAGGTCCATTGGTTGAGTTGTGATATGGCTAATATGGATTCTAGAGATATAACACTGGTGACTATCCAAGGTGTAGGGGTTAGGAGAAAATTGAAAAAATTGGACTAGGACTCCCATGACTAAGAGTGAACCTCCAATAGCGATAGAATGAAAAAAGATGAGTAAGAAAGATGGAGAAAAAGAAATAATGACAACGTCGATAAAATGGATATTAGATGTGGTAATGAACAAATTAAATGTTAATTGCTGAAATGTTTAAGGAAAATAAGTTAACTGATGCACCAAATAGGAATGCCAGTGGGTCATCCCCAAAGCAGGCTCATGCCCGTTATGCCCTAAAAAACCCACATTCAAAGAGTCCATAGGCTCTAGAAATGTTAGTTGGAAGCAAAAGTTAAAGTCTTAACCACAAGAACTTACCAAAAAGAAAAAAATGCATCAACCAAAATATAGACTACTGATACAACCGAAAATGAGGTGGTAAATGGAGAAAGAATGATGAAAAGAAGAGAATGGAATGGGATCTCAAGACAAGATGGTGTACAGCCCCTTGTATATTAATGGTTAATGTGACTTAGTAGATCTCATTCCAAATCTAGCCTCAAACAATCCACATCCAGTGACTTCACATTAATACATTTGGCCAATCCATCCACTTGAAGTAACAGGAATGGTTCCACCAAAGAGTCACCACCATTCAAAACAAGCAAGAGAGGGAAAAGTAGGAAGTGAGAAAGGGCCTTAGTTAGAGGGAACGTGTTTGTTTAGTTCCATAACAAATGCTTGTAGCCCAAATGATTATTTTTTCTAAGGGGTGTGCTTTGAATTCTCACTATTTTTTCTTTCCTCTTTTTTTTTGCATGAGAACCACACCATGCAAAGACTTATTATTTTTATTAGCTCAGCTTCCTGATAATGGAGCAATGTCAAAATGGTAAGGAAAAATCAAGAAGAAAGCATCCAAGCACCCAAGAGAATGGCCAACAAAAATGCATCAAATCCCCTTGAAGTCACATCCTTTTCAGTCCTTGAGGCCTTCCTTGGTTTGAGAAATACCCAGTCACCAGTTTGTTAATGGTTTTATTGTTAAGAAAGGGATTGTACAGTTCCAAGCCAAGAGAGACCATAGAAATTTATGAATACATGGATGATGTGGACTCATTGCCTGCTATATCGAAAGAACCATACCTTAGTATCAACATTATAACTCCAAGGTAAAAACCAAACATTAGCAATTAATAGAATACAATTCATACCACCATCAGGAGCACTTATTAGGTGATGAATCTAACAAAATAAATAAACATACAAAGAAATAGAAAAGTATAAATGATGTTGCAAAACAAAAAACAAGAAAAGTTAAAGAAATTTGTAAAACAAAAATATGTAAAACAAAAAATTAAAAAGGAACTGAGGACCTCAAATGATCACTAGAGATGGCCATCTCCCCCATGATTGAGTTAGGAGGTACATCTAAGCTTTTGATGTAGGCTTAGGTTATTCCCTCATTTAATTCCATGCACATTGGTGAGTTGCTCTCTTGATCAGCTATCAACCACTGGGTGTCTTCTTGTTGTGTGGTTGCTACATACAAGCACTTTTGTATGTTAATTTTTTGTGCACACCAGTTGCATGTAGGCCATGTTGAACATTTATGCATGCAATCGCATCCTGTATCACTATATGTGATGCATGGAACCTTCTTCTTCTTGATCCTCCCAAAATTGTTCTCCTTAGATATTTCCAGGGAAAGATCACAGATTCCTAGGCACACATTTATGGTACTTAGCCATGCTATTATTGGGAAGTTCCCTTTATCATTATTTACTTGTATCACTAGGAAATCAGCTGGGTACAACCACCCACACATAGCAGTAACGATTCCCTCCACCAGTCCCAAGGGAACAATGATGGATTGGTCGGCCAAATCTAGGAAAATATTGCTCTTCCTCAATGGAGGTAGGTTCTAGGCTTTGTACATCTCTTGAAATATTAAGTTGACTCCAGAACCCGAGTCCAGAAGAGCTTTACATGGTTCATTCCCAGTGACTTGGAGATAGATTAGAGGGCTTCCAGGATCAAAATTTTTTTTGGGAAGTGGCCAACCTTAATCCAATTAGTAATGACATGTATTAACATAACTGTATGTGTTGAGTTCGGTGTTTGGTTTGAAGGGAGCTCTGAAGCCTTATTTGATGAGGGGGTGTTCAGAGGTTCAACCGCTTATGGTTGTGAGGGCTTGGTTGGACTGTTGGTTCTGAAGAAAGGTCTTCTCTTAATATGGTTGTCAGAACTAGCCACAGGTTGAAGATTCATAGCCCTTGTGGCATTGTGTTACTGTGATTGAGTGGGGAGTTCCCCTTGCATTGCTGGAGCAAGTGGTAATGGAGCTATTGGTGTGAGAGTTGCAGATGGATTTGGAGGATGGTATGTCTGTGGGTTATCTCCCCTAGGAGAAGAACTCCTATAATACTCCCGAGCTTGGTAATGACATGGTGTAATGTGACTAACAAAGTCCCGTGGAGAGATTGGTTGCCGCACGTAGTAGCCATATGGGTTTGGTTACCGGTAGGGGTATTGTTGCCTTGGTGGTGGCATCCCCCATGATTGTGCGTATTGCCACTATTGATGTTGCTCAACGGGTTGTGGTGGAGTTCCACTTGGATAATATGTTGATGGTTGGTGGAACTGCCTTGGGTTACCTTGGGGGTAAGGTAACCATCGGGGTGCTTACCGTTTATTAAGTCATGGGTTGAGTGCATACATCCCAGACTCCTGTAGATGTGAGATCATTAGGCAACATCCCTTAGGATAGTCATATTGGTATATCTCATATCCACTATCATTTTCTATGTCTAAATCCACAACCTCTTCGGTGATGGCCATTTTGCCCTTACCCTTGTTACGTGCATTATCCATTTCTCTCTTTTTCTTTTTGTCATAGTTACTACCTCACTCCCTAGACTCCTCTACAAATTTAAGAATAGTTTTGAACCTACTATCTAGGGAGTCCCACATTTGGTCTACCTTTTTTGACACTTCTGTTGTTAATTTTTGGAGTGGCAAGGTTTTCCTATTCACCATCTCTTTGAGTGGTGACTCTTCTTCCACCACATAGAATCTCACTTCCCTTTTTTGGAGAGAAGGATCTCGGTTGTACTCTTCTACACTTTCTCTCTTATGTAGCTCCCCTTCTTCCTTGGCTACTTGTTCTAGCAATCTATGAACCTGATGAGACCTAAGCTCTAATAATCTTCCTTGGGCATACGTTCCAAGGATTCTCCTTGTTTCATGCCTAAGTCCATCTATGAGATGGCGTAGTTGATCCCACTGCAAATAACCATGACTAGGGCAACATGTAACAATGCATAATAGTATCCCATGGTAGCATCCAAGGGTTCATGATTTCCCTTCTTCCATCCTTAGATTTGCTTTCATAGGTTAGACACTCAAGAGTATGTTTGGAACTTATCATTAAATAGTTCTAACATTGTACTCCACCTCTGAATGGATTCCAATTCTAAGGACTGGTACTAGCTTTCCGCTTCTTTCACTAGTGTCATTGGGAACAACTTCAGTTTTTGCAATTCATTCTCTATGTTTTGCAAGGAACATGCATTGTGGAATGCTTGCAAATGATTTTGAGGATCATCATTATATCCCCCTTCAAATTGTGGGATGTTGTTCATGTCTAACCTCTTGATCCTACTATCCTTTTGGTGCCTTGTGGGAACTCTTACGACCTCCATTATATCTAGCATGCTTCTAGTTGAGAGTAGGGGTTCTTCATGGTCATCTCATTCATAGTGTCTATGATGTCTATGCAGTTCCCTACTCTCCCTTCTTCTATTCCTTGATTTCTTAGAGTGCCCTTGTCCTCATTCTCGACTATCTTGTTGGTGTTTTTCACTCTATTTTCCTTTATCCTCACGATTGGTTTTCTTATGGTTGTGTCCAGATACAAAAAGAGAGGGTGAATATGATGATGAAGGTGAAGAAGAAGGAGAACCATCGCCATGATGGTGTTTTCTACCTTCTCTTTGGTGGTCTTGGCCTCAATCATGATTACGATCAGAACATCCACCCTTATTGTGTGTTTGTGTTCCCTCATTGAATACTACGTGTTCGTGGGGATTAGAACCAAGGTTTTGAACCATGGAGTAGAGGTTTTGATACACCACCTCTTGACCATCATTAGGAGGGGGAACATCATTTGGTGGGGAACCTATTAATGTAGGTTCATCCCTAAGTTTTATTAAGACGTGCGGGGTGTTATGGGGCCATTTACCCTTCAAGGATGCATGGTAACTCTCCTGTCGTAAGTTTCTTTGACATTTCATATCTGTGGGATGATAGTCTCTTGTGTCATGATCGCATGCAATGTATTTTGCGTATAAAAGCGGCATGCCTTTTCATGTGAGAGCACGAAGGAGCATGTTGGGGATTGATCAGTCTATAGGCAACACTATGTTACCCTCCAAGTCTCTCCAATGTAGTTGTTCATCTTGGTGGAGAATAAAGGTGAAATCAGGTATATACTCATTATGATGAGTATGTACCACCCAAAACTGCTAAGGAACTAGTAGATCTTGGTTACGTGTATTATGCTGCTGACTGTCTCTTGTGTGAGTCCTAGGCGGTGAAGTGCTCTTATGCGAAGAAGAAGACATTTTTGTCTTGTTCGGTGTGTGATGTACCATTGGCTTATCTTTCCTTGATTAATCCTAAGGGTTTGTTCTAGCATTTCAATGATATGGATGATTTCCTATGTTCTACGTAGCGCACAAACAACTAAGTCCCTAGCAACGGTGCCAATGATGAGTGGCAAGGTACCTCTACACTCAACCATATGAATATGAGCATCGCACATGCAATCTGGTCAAACTCCAAGGACTAAGTGCTTACACGCCTTAATGGAATACTTAGGGTTAATCAATCGTTGTCTTCCCAAATGTGTATTATCATGGTTTTATGGTTCAGTAAGCTTGGGGTATATGATTTTTATAACTTTTATCTTTTGGTGTCTTATGCTAATGAGGGAAAGGGAAAGAGAACTAAGTGACTAACTTTCATTAACTATTCACTAACTAAGTTCTAATTATTCCTAACACCAGTATCCATTCGCACTTTTTGTACACATCCTAAACTAGTGCAACACTACTAGGATTACCAAATACTAGTCGTTACTGGGTTACCAAGCGCTGCATGCATTCTCGAAGTTGTCGTACTAAGTTCACTTAACTAAGGGAGTCAAAAGTTGAGAGAGAGATTAATTAACTAGGAAAGCATTAAACATTCAACAATAATTAATTACTAATTAGCTTAATCTGTATGCTACAAGGTTTATCATAAAGTTTGTCTTTATTTCCGTACACAAATGTGTGCTCAGGTACAATTTTCTTGAATAAAGATCCATTCACTTTAAGACTCCTGTTGCAGGCACACAAAAATTATTCTAACTCTGGAATGGTAAAACTGCAAGAGTTTGGCTAAGGGTCTAAGTCTAACTATCGAGAACAAAGGGCACCACCTCTTATTTATAGAAGATGAGGCAGGATGCAATATAGCGTACGTGATATCATGGCTTATCAATAGTAATAAATAAAATAATAATTAAGTTAAAAGTTTAAGATGAAATGTATCATTTCATTGCTTAGGATATATCATGTAGATAGCAAGTATCTTTAAAAAATAAAATGAAAACATGTGAATAGAAGTGTAAGTGGAACCTAAAATTAATGTTAAAACCTTTAAGGATAATAATCTAACAAGGAATAGTAAATGTCTACTAGCTTACTATTTAGAAATAGTTAACAAAGTAACAAAAATGTTTGCTTGAGTCATCATCTTAACTAGCTATAACCTTATGTAAACTAGGAGGAAAGGGTATAACTTTTGTTCCTTCGATGATGAAGTGATGTCTAACTCACTGAACTTGAGATGAATGAAATCATATTCTAGGACAAACCATAAATCTATGTCAGGTTTATTATTAGCAGTAGGAACTGAGGATGTCTTAGGCTCATGATGTATAATAGGAGTAGTTTTAGGTAAAATAGTATGTATCTTTGTTTGAGGATAGAACATAAGGGATTGAGATCTTTAATTTAAATGGAAAATGTTGGGGGCTTCTTTATTGGTTGTGATCACTATTTCATGGTCATGAAATAAAAAATGTATTTCTTGATAAATGGATTAGGAGATTGCAAAGTGTTGAGCTAGCCAAGGACATCCTACCATGTTGTTTACACATCGATAGTTAAAATCACCATGAAAAATGCTTCAAACTATATTAATCTTCAATAATAAAAGACACCATAATGGAACCTATAACTTCAACTTGAGTACCACTAGAGGAGATGAGGTTTGTGTAGGTTTCAATGAATGTTACCTAATCTTAAAGATTAAAGTGCGTAATAAAAACCTAAGTGATCACATTAGATTTGGTACCTTCATTGACATGTATTAGTGGTATAGCAGCTGATGAGCCATGATATTAGGACCATGATATCATGTCTGTGATATCAAGTATGCGATATCGGAGCCTTCCAAGCAATATTGGGCATTTGATATCAGAGCCTATCTTGTTAGCTATAAATAAAAGTGGGCGCACTTGGTTTGAGTAGTTTTTGTTGTGTAGTTTGTTAATTAGTCTTAGCCCCTTACCCAAACTCTTGCCTTTTCTCCCTCTCAGAGTTAGAATTCTTTCTGTGTGCCCGCAGTAGAAGTCATAAAGTGAACGGATCCTCATTTGAGCATTGTGTACCTAAGAACACCTTGTGTACGTCAATAAAGACAAACTTTGTGATAAACCTTAAAGCATTCAGAATAGATTAATTAATGTTAATTTCAATTATTAAATTCTTTTTTTAGTTAAGTAATGTTCTCTCTCTCACCCTATAACTCTCATAAATAAGCACACTTAGTATGATTACTTCAAGCATGTGTGTAATGCTTGGTAACCCAGTAACGGTTAGTGTTTGGTAATCCTAGCAGTGTTGCACTGGTCCAGGATGTGTATGATAAGTGAGAATGTATGCTAGTGTTAGGACTAGTTAAAGCATAGTTGAGTAGTTAAATTAAATTAGTTACTTAGTTATCTCTATCCTCCCTTTGTAGCACTAGGCCATAAAACATAAAAATATATAAAAATCATATACCTCAAGTTTACTTAACCATACAATCATGCTATACAATTCAACTTGGGAAGACAATGATTGACTAACCCATCCTTATTCCACAAAAGTGCATAAGCACTTAGTCCTTGGAATTCAACCAGATCATGCATGGATGCTTGTATTCATATGGTTGAGCATAGGGATACCTCGTCGCTCATCATTGGCGCTGTTACTGGGGACTTTGTTGATTGTGCGCTAATTAGAACTTAGAAAATCTTTCTCATCATTGGAAAGAACTCTTAGGGTTGGTTACAAGAAAAATAAATAATAATATATAATACATTTCACACTGAATAGACAATTATGCCTCCTTCTTACGAGAGTGTTTCACCACCTAGGTCCAATACAGAAAACAATCAGAGGCATAGTACACATGATAATCCGCCAGTCCCTCAATAGTTTCGTGTGGTATATGTTCATCCTAATGAGTATATACCAAACTTTACCTTTATCCTCCACTAGGATGAACAATTGCATTAGCGTGATTTAGAAGGTAACATAGTGTTACCTCCTGATCACTTAGTCCTGGGCATGCTTCTTCATGATCTCACACAAATTGGTATGTAGCACTTATAGGTAGAGTACATTATGCATGATCATGACTTAAGAGAGTATTGACCCATGAACGTACAATGTCAAAGGGATTTACAACAAGAGAGACGTCATGAATCTATGAAGGGGAATTTGTCTTAGAATGTCCCATATGTCATAAGTGAAAATGTGGGTGGTGAACCTACCTCAAGAAGTCTCCCACATAATGATGTTCCTCCCATTGACTTTGGTCAAGGGGTTATGTATCAGAATCTTCACTCAACCACCCATAATCCAAGTTTTGATACCAATAGACACAAAGGGTCTGAAAAAGGAACACAAATGCATAATAAAGATGGACATTCCGATTGTAACTATGATCAAGGCCATGACCATCGAAGAGAAGGTAATAGGCAGCATCATGGTGACGGTCCTCCTTCGTCTCCACCTTCATCATCTCCTTCACCCTCTCCTTCAAGATTTGGATGTATTCACAAAGAAAAAGACCATGAGGATAAGGGTAGGCAAAATGGGAGTCATAGTCAAAACAGTTAGGAAAGGGGACGAGGGCACTCTAGAAAATCACAGCATGGAAGAAGGGAGAGTAGGGAACAACATAGGCATCATAGATACCACAAAAGAGATGATTATGATGAACCCCTACTCACTAATCGAAGTATGCTAGACATAAATGAGCCTGTTAGAATCCCAACAAGTCACCAAAAAGATAGTAGGATCAAGAGATTAGACATGAACAACATCCCATGATTTGAAGGGGGATACAACGCTAATCCTCAAAATAATTTACAAGAATTCCATGATGCATGTGCCTTACAAAACATAGAAAATGAATGGAAAAAACTAAAGTTGTTCACATGGACACTAGTCAAAGAAGTGGAGAGTTGGTACTAGTCCTTAGAACCAGAATCCATTCATAGGTGGAGTACCATGTTAGAATTGTTCAACGATAAGTACCAAACATACTCTCTAGTGTCCAACGTGCAAAAGTAAATCCAAGGATGGAAAAAAGGAGGAAATGAACCCTTGGATGATGCCATGGGCTGATATTATGCACTATTACATTATTGTCCTGGCCATGGTTGTTCATAGAGGGATCAACTACGCCATCTCGTAGATGGGTTTAAGCATGAAACATGAAGAACCCTTGGTATGTATGCCCAAGGAAGGCTATTTGAGATTAGGATCCATCAAGTACAAAGGTTATTGGAGTAAGTTTCTAAAGAGGAAGGTGAGCTAAGGAAAAGAGAGAATGTTGAGGAATATAACAAAGATACTTCCCTCTAAAAGAAAGGAGTAAGATTTTATGAGGATGAAGAAGAGTCACCACTCGAAAAGATGGTGAATAGGAAAACTTTGCCTATTCAAAAGTTGGCATTAGAAGTATCGAGAAAGGTAGACCAAATGTGGGACTCCCTAGATAATAGATTTCAAACTGTTCTCAAAATGGTAGAGGGGTCTAGAAAGCAAGGTAGTGAACGGGAAAAGAAAAAAAAAAGAGAAGTGGAATATGCACGCAACAAGGATAAGGGAAAAGTTTCCATCATCAAAAAGGTTGTGGATTTGGATACAGACAATGATAGTGGATGCGAGATATGCCAATGTGGCCATGCTAAGGGATGTTGCCCTATAATCTCACATCTGTAAGAGTCTAGGGTGTATGCACAACCCATGATTGAATAGAAGGAAAACACCCTGAAGGTTATCTTATCCCCAAGGTAACCTAAGACAGTTCCACCAACCCTTAACGTATTATCCAAGTGGAACTCCACCACAACCAACTAAGCAGTATCAACAATGGTAGTACCCATAATCATAGAGAATGCCACCACCATGAAAATAGTATCCTTACCATTAACTTGACCCGTATGGATATTACATGCAGCAGCCAATCTCTCCACGTGACTCTACTGGTCATGTCATCCCTCAACCTCACTACCAAACACATGAGTATCATAGGACTCCTCCTAGGGCTGATGTTCCACAAACATACCATCCTTGTTATTTGGCTACATCTCTTCCACCCTTAACTCCATTACCATCTACTCCAGCCATGCAGGGTGAGCTCCTTGCCTAGCCACAACAACACACTACTACAAGGGCTGTTAATTCTCACCCTATTTTTGGTCCAAACAATTGCATAAAGAAGAGACCTTTCTTTAGAACCAATAGTCAAACCAAGTCCTTACAGTCACAAGCAACTAATTCTTCAAATGCCTCATCACCAATTGAAACTTCATAACTCCCTTCAACCCAAAGGCCACATTCAACTCATATGATCATGTTAACTCATGCCTTCACCAGTTGGATAAAAGCTGGTCATCTTCCTAGGAAATTCTCTAATCTTAGGAGTCCTCTTATATATTTACAGATCGTTGGGAACAAACCATGCAAAGCTCTTTTGGATTTAGGTTTCGGTGTTAACTTAATATCTCAAGAAATGTACAAAGCCTGGAACTTGCCTCCATTAAAAAAGAGTAACATTCGTTTAGAGTTGGCTAACCAATCCATCACTGTCCCATTGGGACTAGTGGAGGACATTGTCACCACTATTTGTGAATGGTCGTATCTAGATGACTTCTTAGTGATTTAAGTGAACAACGGTAGGGGGGACTTCCCAATCATAATGGGAAGAGCATGGCTAAGCACAATTGACATGCACCTAGGAATCTATGATCTTTCCTTGGAAATATCAAAAGAAAATATGTTTGGAAAGATCGAGAAGAAGAAAGTTTCATGCATCGCATACAGTTACACAGGGTGTAATTGAATGAAAAAGTCATGGTTTGTACAACGTTTAACATTGCCTGCATGCAATCAGTGTGTACAAGTGACTAATATACAAAGATGCCTATATACAACAACCACAAGACAAGAAGGCATCCAGTGGCTGATAGCTAATCAAGAGAGCAGTTCAACTATATGCATGGAACCAACTAAGGGTTTGACTTGCACTTACATTGATAGCATAGACACATTAGAGCAAGTCCATCATCAACTTCCAAGTCTTGAAATTGAAAATATTAATTGGGGGAAGTTAAAAATCCCTGATAAGTTTAAGCAGGAGCCCCTTGAGTTAAAACCATTTCCCACTAGTATGGAATACATGTTTCTCAGGAATGGAAAACTAGTAATTATTAATGCTAGTCTTGCTCCTTAACAAAAAGAGAGATTGCTAAAATTGATAAACAAATAGTCGAAAGCCTTCACTTGGTCATATCCTGAATTAACTGAAATAGATCCTAGGATATGCCAACATAGAATTTACACCAATCCCTCCATGAAGCTCGATGACAACTACAAAGGCAACTTAACCTAAAGCTTAAGTAAGTGGTTAAGGAAGAAATTGAACAGCTTGTAAAAGCTAGGTTCATATACCCCATTGCTGATTGTAAATGGATTAGTTCCTTAGTTATTGTGACTAAGAAGGGAGGTAGATGGAGGGTGTGTATAGATTTTAGGCTACTGAATATGACAACATTCAAGGACCACTTTCCATTACCATTCGTTGACCAAGTCTTAGACACCATTGTAGAGCATAGCTACTATATTTTTCTGGACAGGTATAGTGGGTACAACCAAATTCAAATAGTCCCAGAAGACCAAGCTAAGACTATGTTCACCAGTCCTTGGAGAACATTTGCATACAAAAAAATGCTATTTGGGTTGTGCAATGCCCCTGCAACATTTCAATGATTAGTTCTAAGTATATTCCAGTAGCAGATAGGAAATGGTATGGAAGTCTTCATGGATGACTTCTCCACTTACAAAGAGAACTTTGATCAAGCCTTGGACTAGTTAGAGCAAGTACTAAAGTAGTGTGTAGAAACCAACTTAAGGCTCAACTGGTAAAAAGGCCATTTAATGGTCCAAGAAGGCATCATATTAGAGCATAATATTTTACAAACAGGGATAGAGGTAGACCCTACAAAGATTAAAATCATCCAAGGAATCACTTAGCAACTTGAAACTATGAAAGATATCCAATTATTCCATGGACACACTAGCTACTATAGATGGTTTATTGAGAACTTTTAAAAGGTTGTAAAACCATTGGTTGAACTAATAAAAAAAGGATTTACCTTTCGAATAGACCAAGGAATGCGAACTAGCTTTTAGAACTTTAAAACAGAAGCTCATAGAAAAACCCATTCTACAAGCTCCTGATTGGTCCAAACCATTCCACATAATGATTAACATGTCTAACTATGCTTTAGGAGCTGTACTTACATAGTTAGATGACCAAAAATTTCCTTATTACATCCATTGTGCAAGTAGGAGTATTTTTGGTGCACAACTTAACTACACCACAACAGAGAAAGAATTAATTGCTGTAGTGTTTGCACTAGAAAAATTTAGGCACTATGTCTTGGGCTATAAGGTATTCATGCACACGAATCATAATGCAATAAGGTTCTTAATCAATAAACTAATGGTGAGCCCTCACATCATACGATGGCTCATAATCTTACAAGAGTTTGATCTTACAATGATTGATCGTAAAGGCACCAAGAACATGTTGCTGATCATTTATCTCAGTTGCGATGGGACAACAAAGAGGATGAATATCCACTATCTGATCATTTCCCTAATGAAATCCTCTTTGCAAGCATAGTAACTAATCAATTAACCATGGAGACTGTTGGCACATTTGGCCATTCCATGGAACAGTAAGACTCTTGATTTGAAAAATAAACTCATGGGTTTAATTTTGGTAAGCCTCTTGCTTCATTTTCAATAACTTATAAAAGTCAAGTCATGCTTCTAACCTTATATATTCAAAGGTTGTTGGCATATCAAAGTTCAATTTCCCGATTGTTAAGACTTTGTGGTGTGGTTTTAAATCAAAGTTTGAATGAGATTGTTATGGGTGTAATTTTGGGGCAAAAACTGACTTGTGGATATTCCAAATATTAGTAAAAATCCGCTGTTGGTGGTCAAATAGATTTCAGTGGAAACGTTGGAAAACCATTCTAGAAAATATTTCAATGCGATTTTGGCATAGTCGTTGAGAATGGTTACGAAAAATGCCAAAACCCTCACTCACGTAGTTGTTGGCAACAAAAGCGGAACCCAAAAAACTTGGATTTGTGCCCTAAAACCCTTGTTGCTGCTGGAGAGAACCTACGCTGAACACCATCCATTTGCCTCGAGCGTCGTTGCTGTTGCCATCAATGCCGCTGTAGTTGCCGTCACAAGCGCTGTTGCTGGAGACGAACAGGCCGTTGCCGTTGGTCTGCGCGCCTATCTGAGCGCTATTCTGAGAGCGAGCTGACATGTCGAGAGAAGCAGAGTCGATGCCAGCGCCTGCAACAGGGCAGGTGGAGGAACATTGGCGAAATAGAAATGAGTGGCGGGCGGATGAACAGCGGCACCAACACAACACGCGACTACGACAATCAGAGGACCCTGCCGATGTATGCCACATGTAAAAAAAATTCTTCTTTTCCTAGCTGCGGTTGCGATCTGGTACTACTGAGTCTGGAGCGAGTCCCCCACCGATGCACTGATCTTCAGGGTTTCTGATGCCGAAAGCCTCAAATCTGAACCTGTGTGCATTTGCAAAAATGATCCCACGTAAAGGTCTGGCTGTGAGTACACTGCAAAAATCCTTGGGTAGAGAACAAAGGGCAGAAAACAAAGGTTGCAAAGAAGTTAGATCCAATGGCAGGCACGTTTTTAGCTCGTCCCTGTAACTTCCAAGAATTTGTGCAGGTTACTTCCTTGCCAAACAAGGTTCTTCTTCCAAAGGACTTATTTCAAATTTTTAGGCGGTATTTCATTCACTCTTCCTGCAACCTACCTTCCAAAACAATAGCCATGTCCAACGCCAATGCATTCGGTATCGCATACCAGTCCGGTGAATGCGGCAACAAAGACACAAAGCCATATCAAGACAGGTGTTTGGAGATATTTTGGGCTGATGCTAGTAAACCGGAGTTGCAGTTTATCAAATAAAATTTTAAATAATCACAATACCATATACACTAAGTATGAAGCCCATATACACTAAGTGTGAAGCCTTGGTTATAAACTTACCTTTTTTTTAATTTAATTATCCCAAGACTTCAAAACGTTATTGTTTTTAAATATTATTATATAAGTTACTACCTACAAAATATTTGTAATATTAATGTCAAAATGTTTATGAAATTTTAAACATATGTAGTATGTATTAATGTTAGCATGAAATTCTCCTAATTTTATGCATTACTTCCTAACTCCCTAACTACATAACTTTCTCCTAGCTTGTTGGGCAAGGAATCTTCTAATTGGTTAGTCCAATTACTTGGGAGAAAAGTTAGGTGAGATATTTTTGAGATGTTTCTGGGATATTTTTGAAATTGTAACTTCCCTACCTACCTTTGAACCCTATAAAAAGGT
>MNCI01027230.1:130583-143466 GCA_015680685.1 Gnetum montanum | reverse complement strand
TCATTATATTTCTCACAACTGCACGCCGCAACAGCACACACACATACTCACATTAACTACTAAGTTTATTTGGAGGTATCTAGGCCTTGGTGTTGCTAGAGACCAGCAGGCACCTAAATCCTGTAAGAGGACACTCGTTGGTGGTCGCGTCCCAAATGGTCGCCAACAGAGACAAACTGGTATAGTAGTATTCTCACCTATCTCCTTACACAACAAAAACCACAAGGGTCAGACATTAAAAATAAACAATAGTTTCTTCACTGAGCGAAGTATTTTATGGAGATCAATGGGAAACTTTATAAATTATATCTCGATGGCTTGGTCTGATGGTGTGTTCCCAAGGTGGATCAATTATGAGTTCTCCAAGATGCTCATGAGGGTCCTTGTGGGGGTCATTATGCTGGGAGATGAATATCCATTAAAATCTTGCTTGTAGGATATTATTGGCCTACATTATTCTAGGACATCCATCATTTTGTCTAGTCTTGTGAGTGGTTTCAATGTGATGGGCGAATGATTATTAGAATGGAGGGTTTGCAACAATGAATTCAACCTTTAGAACCCTTCATATTTGAGGAATTGATTTTATGGGGCATATTATCCCAATGTCCAATGGAAAAGCCTACATTATTGTTGTTGTTGACTACTTCACAAAATGGGTAGAAGCAGCCATCATTAAGGATTGTACATCATCTACAGCTGCATAATTTTTTGAATAACAAGTTGTAAATAGGTTTTTCATGCCGCATGCACTTATTTTAGACAATGGTACATAATTCATAGGTGTGAATTTTTAGAAATTAATGCAACGCTTAGGGGTTGAGCACAAACTGACTACATCATACCAACCTCAAGAAAATGCTAAAGCCGAGGTCATCAATAGGGAGATTACAAAGATATTGACAAAAACTATTAGAAAGTATAGGAGAGATTGGAGCACCAAATTGAGCAATGCTCTTTGGGCATATCGCTCCACATGGAAACTCTCTATAGGCTTCTCTCCCTATGAGTTAGTGTACGGTAAATTTCTAATGCTCTCTATTCAAGTAGAACTTTGTACACTATCCATGGCATGTGATCTCAACCTTAACCTTGATCTAGCAGAAATAGAACGGCTAATAAACCTTAACTTGCTAGATGAGAATTGACTAGTGACCCTGTCATCTAATGAACTACACAAGGCTTTTAATAAACAATGTCATGACCTAGGGATTAGGAAAGTTAAATATCAACTAGGAGATAAGGTTCTCTATTGAAATCCCATACATGTGCCACAAAAAACTAAATTTCAAACATTGTGGGAAGGACCTCATATCATTCATGCAACTTTTTCTTCAGGGGCCATGATGATTTACAAACTTGAGAGCCCAGACAAGAAACTATTGGTCAACATCCAACAAACCAAACCTTTCCATGAGCCTAGGATAGCCAGTACCAATGCTACCTTTGTTGGTGGACAACTTTTCTCCCTATTTCGGATTACCTCCTACCACCTCAATCATGGGGGAGATAGCCACTAATGCTAACCATTCAAAGCCCTTAGTTCCTTTTGTATTTTTTACACATTTTTTCATATTTACTTATTTTTTTACACCATCGTTACCATTTTTACTATTTTTTTTACTTACTTTCATTCGTCATATAATAAGTGCTTATGATGGTGGATTGTACTATAATAATGTTGATTGCTAATGTTTGATTTTTACCTTTGATTTTCAATGTTGATATTAAGATATGGTTCTTTTGATAAAATAGGCAATGAGTCCATGTCATCCATTCATCCATTCAACTTTGTGATCTTCCTTGGTTTTGGAACTATACTGTCTCTTTTTCTAAATAAACTTATTAATGAATTCTTGGCTTGGTATTCTTCAAACCGAGGAAGGACTCAATGGTTGAAAAGGGTGTGACTTCAAGGGGATTCGATTCACGTGTGCTAGCTATTCTCTTGGGTACTTGGATTTCTTTCATGGGTTTTCCTCCATTCTTCCATTGATCAAATATCAAGAAGTTGAGTCAATAAAAATAAGTCTGTGCATGGTGTGGTTCTCACACGAAAAAAAATTGGTGAGAATTCAAAGAATACCCCTTATACATAATAAAGAAATATGGGCTACAAGCACTAGTTATGGCATTGGAAAGACATGTTACCCATGCTTGAAGGTTCCCTCTAACTAAGGCCCTTTCTTGATTCCTGATTCTCTATCTTTCTCTCCTTGGAATGGTGGTGAATATTTGGGGAAGCATTCTTGTTGCTTCAAGAGGATGGATTGGTCAAGTGTATTGATGCAAGGTCACTGAATGTGGTTGTTTGAGTTTAGCTTTGGAATGGGTTCTACTCAGTCACCTTAACCATAAAATACACAAGGGACTTTACATATCCTTTCTCTTGTGATTCCATTCCATTTTCTACTCTCCATCCTTCTTCCCATTTCCCACCTCATTGACAATTTTATGATTAGTCTATATTTTTGTTGATACATTATTTTTCCTTGGTAAATTCTTGTGGGTAAGTCTTTAACCATTGTTTCCATATGTCATCCCTAGAGCCTACGGACTCTTTGGTTTGGGGGTTTGTCAAGGCACAAAAGGCATGAGCCTACTTTGGGGAGGACCTAATGACATTCCTTTATGGTGCAATTGTTAAATTCTTCTCCTTAAACATTTCTTACAATCAGCAATTTCTTATTTCATCCCCACCCATGAAATCCATTTGATTGGCATCACCATTGTTATTTTTCCCATTTTTCTTGTTCCCTATACTTTTCCACCCTATTTCTACCAAAGGTTCTCTCTTAGTCATGGGGGCCATGTCACAGATTTTTCCATTCTACTACTTGTATCACCCCTACACCTTGGGTAGTTATTAGTGATAAACCTCTAATCTAGTTTTTTCCATAACCACAACTTAGCCAATGTGCTTTATATCGAGGCAAGGTGTCAACTGCATTATGGCTTGCCTATCCTTGATCATTCATGACTATGTTGTGTGTGCAGATGGTGATTACATGAACAATGGACTGGGATAGGAGGAAGCACTCGAGATGGACTGGAGTTGGAGCATTTATGCCAAGAACAAGTTTGGTCGCATGGCTATGGATAAACAATGGAAGGTGCAATCACGATGTCAGTAGCAATGCACCTCATTTTCTTTTCTCTCTCTTCAACTTGTTAGATGAGGGTCTGGATTTCATCCATGTACAGTGTTTACCACAAAGGGCATGAACACCAATGTTGTAATATGTTTGTCGATCCGTGCATCAAGCACTTTGAGTCTGTTATTCCTTGTCGCTGTTAGTTCTCATTCAATCAATAATCCCATACCTTCCCAATATTTTGTAAGGAACTCAAGGACAAGTTTTCATTCAATCGTGGGGGTATGATGAGCTATAATTTCGCATCTGCGATATCTGGTATGCAATATCAAAGCCTTCCAAGTGATATCAGGCATCCGATATCGGGGCCTATCTTATCGCCCATAAATAAGAGTGGGTGCACTTGGTTTGAGTAGTTTTTGTTGAGTAGTTTGTTAATTAGTCTTAGCCCCTTACTTGAACTCTTACCTTTTCTCCCTCTTAGAGTTAGAATTATTTCTGCATGCCCACAGTAGGAGTCATAAAGTGAACGAATCCTCATTTAAGCATTGTGTACCTAAGCACACCTTGTGTATAGCAATAAAGATGAACTTTGTGACAAACCTTGCAGCATTTAGAATAGATTAATTAATGTTAATTGTAGTTATTAAATGCTACCCTTAGTTAATTAATGTTCTCTCTCTCACCCTATAACTCTCATAAGTAAGCACACTCAATACAATTACTTTGAGCATGTGTGTAACGCTTGGTAACCTAGTAACGATTAGCGTTTGGTAATCCTAGCAGTGTTGCACTGGTTCAGGATGTGTACAGAAAGTGAGAATGGATGCTGGTGTTAGGACTAGTTAAAGCATAGTTGAGTAGTTAAATTAAATTAGTTACTTAGTTATCTCTCTCCTCCCTTTTTAGCACTAGGCCATAAAACATAAAAATATATAAAAATCATATACCTCAAGTTTACTTAACCATACAATCATGCTATACAAGTAAGCTTTGGAAGACAATGATTGACTAACCCATCCTTGTTTCACAAAAATGCATAAGCACTTAGTCCTTGGAATTCAACCGGATCATGTGTGGACACTCATATTCATATGGTTGAGCGTAGGGATACCTTGTTGCTCATCAGTAGCATATGGTATAATCCTGATAGTTACATAGGTATGTAGCTAAGAAACCTCACCTTTAGTGAGATCAATCTTGATGTTTTTGCCTTTGATGTTAAGGAAATCAGTTTTCTATTAAAATAGATGCAAGAAAGATGAGATGATCTCTGACTTAGCTAGAATATCATTGGTTACTATAATCTTGTTTAGAATGTCTGATATTACAATACAATGTTCTTTACAAGTATAAACTAAGTCATAGAGTGAGAGGTTAGTTCCCTTGGATCTAACAATGCTTGTCATTTGTTGAAGATTTTTGTTTACCATCACTTGGGTATTTTGGGGGGAGGGTGAAATGGAAATAGGTTGGATGGGACTTAAGGTAGGAGGAAAATTGTTTAATAAAGGAGAATTTTTAGAGGTCTAGAAATTAGCCTTCTTATTGGTCTTAGATGATGATTTTGGAAGTTCATGAGCTTTACCTTTCCCTTTAGCTTATTGAGTATCATGTTGTTGATAGTTGTAAGTGAGAATTGGAACTTGGGAAGCTAGCATAGGCTAAGTTGAAATAGTATGAATAGGATGATATGACATTAGATCAAGTGATATGTAAATAGCGATGACATGTGGATAGGTGTGTGGGATGATAGAAACAAGTGAATAAGCTAATGTGGCTTATTCAATAAGGGCTAAATCGATGAAGGAAATAAAGTAGGTGTTGGGTTGCTATGGTAAAGAACCATATTGATTTGATATGTTTCTTTAGGTGTATGAAAAGAAGCATTGAGAATATGATTTTATTAGGAATTTTCATACTGTCCCATGTTTATTCAATAAGGCTCCTTGGAAGGCTTAAAAGACAAAGTGGAAGTTTGGAAATTGACTATGTTAGTGTATTGAGTAAGATGTATGACATATGGTTCTTAAGGAGGCTAAAAGGGTGGAGAATGTTGAGGCTTATTTGCAAATTGATAAGGGTATTGTGAGTGTTGTTCTGATATATCTTGGTGAAAGGATAAAATGGTATGTCTAGTCCTAAGTCAATCTTGGAAGATTTGCAACCACTAATTGTTAGGGTGAATAGGATTTTATTTTTTGAAAAAAAAATTCTTTGCTTAATCAAGTCTCATATGTCACCTTTAAGGTTGTGGTAGCTATTTATGTCATGTCTTGTTATCTCATGGTAGTAGTAGTATTTCTGATAATTGTGTCACTTAGGCACTTTGGGATATCCCTCTTGACATTGGAAAGGATCCATGACAAGAAGTTGCACATGTCTATACCTTGGTCTAGTTTGATTAGATATATTCTTATGTTGAAGATGTTTATCTTGGAGGAAGTTGCTGAGGAGAAGTCCATGCTTCATGGGGAGATTAATGCATTTTATCTTTTCCTTGAATACTGTATTATTGATTACTTTTGAAATAAGAGGCACCACTACTTTGTTGTTGGTTAAGGTATTGAAGAAGAAATAGAAGAAATGCCTTGAGTTTTTGGTCATGGTTTCTCCTATTTAGCCATTTTATTAGCTTTATTTCTAATTGCAAAGAACTCTTGATCACCATGTTGAAGTGTTGCCTATTTAATTATTTTAATAGATTGGAATGCATTGTTTAAATATTAAGACTTAGGATAAGTTGTCCTTTTTTATATCTAGCCAATGACTACAGCTTCAAAGATATATTAGAACTAATGTCCACATACATGGTAGGGTAGCTTAGTTGAAGAAATTGTCCACCTTGAGATGAACTTATCTATTGGTTCATTTGTAGCTTATTTCACAGAGATAAATGCATGACAATTGTGGCATATTAAACTTAAGACATTTCAAAAAGAGTGCAAAGAGCTATTTAAGAGATGTAATAGACCTAGTAAGAAAGGACCTCTACCACATAAGCATTCTTCCATAGAGTAATTTTGGAAAATACCTAAATAATATGTGTGAGTAATTGAAGAACATCATGCTTTCATTCCTAAAGATCATCATATGGTTCATAGGATTACCTATTTCATCATTATGTTTGGTCAATATAGGAAGAGAAATGCCTTTTGGAATATGGACAATTTGATTAATAGGCTCGTTAGCACTTGGTATAAATAGATAGGTGCTCCTCCTTGCATGGCTATAGCCTAATTTGTCTTGTATTCATTATTTTAGAGTTGAGACATCATGTCTATAAGCAAGTTTAATAGTTGTGGATTCATGCCAGGAAGATTGGATAAATGTTGAATAAAAGGAGGAGATTGGTTTACAAGTCCATGTGTAACAATACTAATAAGGTTAAACAATGGCAAGGAGAAACTTGGTTAGCAAATCTGTGGCTAATATTATGCAGAAAATGGTGGGGCTATTGCAAATGTAAAAATAAGCATTGATGAGAATGATGGTAATGTAGGTTGAGGTTGATGAGTAGAAAATTCAATTGATACTAGGTTGAATGTTTGAAAGAATATGTGAAGATTGCTTGTGTTATTCGATGGAAAAAATTGTAGAGGAGGGTGTTAGAACTTAAAGTGGGGTTAGTGAATGGTTGGTTGGTTGTAGAAAATGTTGGATTTGTAGAAAGGGAATATTGAGTCTCTTAAACATTAATGTTATGTATTTGGTAAGACTTTGAGAGATTGGAAATGGAATTGGAAATAATGTTGGAATTATGTTCTTCCTTTGAACTTAGCACATCATTATTTTTTAGATGTACATCTTCTAAGACAAGATTAATGCTAGCTTTAGTCCTCTTGTTGAAAAATATGTTGGGAATCAATGATTAATCCAAGAAAATTTTCTTTCTTGCTTTTTTGATTTGCAGATTTATATTCTCTTAAATATTTTCTTGTTCCATGATGAATTCAACAATATCCTTCATTATGATTTAATTCAATTGGATTGTCTAGATTAGGAAGAAAAAGAGGTAGATCATTAGCTTGTTTATATTCTTCCATGACTTTAAACATCTCAAATGTGAGTAGAAAACCAATTCTTTCTTGGCATAGGCTAACTTAGAGTTTCTTTTATTGTGTCCTTTTGAAAATAATTACATGCAACAAATATTTATGAGTTTGCCCTTCTAGAATTCATTTTTTGATAATGATGTCATTGCTTTGTAGTTGATGTGTACTAATGTAATCACAAGTGATTGATTAGATTGTTATCAACGTTCTTCAATTTCTTGCAAATCAGCTTAGAACTTAAAGAAATTGTTTAAGATGTCAAAACTTAAAAATATCAACATCATTGTTAAATTTTAGGATTGATGTTAATTTCCTAGGAAAGGTAATGTAATAGGGAAGATTGAATTATGATTTTTTTAAAATATCAAAAGTAAACAAAGTTAATTTCCTAGGGAAAGTAATGTGAGAAGGAAGATTGAAGTATGATTTTTTTAAAGATAAAAAGTAGATAAAACACTTGAAAAAATTAAACATTAATATAAATTAGTAGTGTTGACCTTTTGTTATGTCAAATCCCTAAAGAAAATGGAGAACAAGGATGTTGGTATGGTTGTTGTGTTTGTAGGACAATAACATGGAGACCACAAGGAGAGCCCAAGAAATGACATCTACAAAGAGATGTCTAAGTGAATACCACAAGGACCTAAGTGGTTGAAAGGACAAAGTTGAAGACTACAACAAAAGAAAGAAGTTCCCAAGATTAGGGATAAGCCAAATCAACAAAAGGAAGCCTTGGGAAGAAAAGCCCAAAAACTGAGAAGACATTTACAAGAAGTAAAAGAAGTCTTGGTTGAAGTATAGAAGAACTAGAGAAGATGTCTTGGAAAAATAGTAGATGTCTACCAATAGGAGAAGACGTCTACATGTAGAAATCTCCTAGAAGACATCTCCATTAGATGTGAGAAGTCTACCCAAAATTTAGATCTAATGTAGAGACACATCCTAATCTCGAAGAAGATGTCTCAAGTGATCATTAGATAGCTATTGCACAAATTCCAAGGTGATTTTGAAAACATCAAGGCTATAAGAAGAATTCATTCTCTTGTGAAATGTGAAGTTTTGCTGTGGAAGCAAGTGTCAACATCAAGTAATCATTATGCATATTATTTTATTATTTTTATGTACTTCATTGTACTATCTTTTGTATTATTTCAAGTGATTGGTTGTGCTATACCTCAGAGTACAAGGATAGGGAAATAAGTTGCATCCTTTCCTTGTAATTCTTGTTTCTCTTTTGTTGCCTTGTAGGGTTTATGTGCTTCTTGTGAGAAGGCATCATCCTTGAGCTTATTGGGATCCTATGGGATTGAGTGTTAGTGTAGTGCCACACCACTTTGGAGTAGAGCTCAAGTTGTAAAGGTTGTGGGATCATGGAAATCACTTTCTAAGCTTGTTGGAACCTTGTAGAGCTTAGAGCTTATATAGGGTGTGGTACCCTTCAAACCACTTTTTGTGAGAAACAAAGTCTAGAGGAATGTAAGTGAATCTACCCTTCAAGTATGGAGTACCCAAGTTAGAGAACCATGTAAAATTATGTGTTCTTTGTATTGCAATTTTTGATTTGAGAAACTTATTCATCCCCCCTCTAAGTTTAATGATCCTCAAGTGGTATTAGAGCTTGGTACTCTTGCTACTTCATCAATCAGTTCTACATCATCTTCAAAGATAAACAATGGAGAGAAACTTGTACACAAAGCCTCCAATGTTCAATGGATTTGACTTCACCTATTGGAAAGCAAGGATGTTGGGCTTCTTCAAATATATGAAGTTTAAAGTCTAGGAATCCATTGTTGAAGGGTACACACCACTTGTTGATAGCATAATAGGAGCCATCAAGCCTCGTAACAAATGAATTCAAGTAAAAAAGGATAAGTTCATGTTTGACTCTAAAGCAAAAAATTATTTATATTGTGTTTTGAATAAATTAGAGTTTAACAGAGTAGCAAGATGTAAAACAACCAAAGAAATTTGGCAAAAATTAGAGACTACTTGTGAAGGAATATCTATAGTTAAGTAATCTAAATATTTGGTTTTGCAAAGTGAGTATGATAAGCCCAAGATGAGAGAAGGAGAGAAAATAGACAACTATTTTTCTAAAACAAATGATCTTATTGAGGCCATCAAAGGTACTAGTAAAGATTTGCTAGAAAGCGATGTTATTATAAAAATGATTATGATGCTACAACTGGAATTTAGGCCAAAGATGATTGGGATGGAAGAAAATGGGGATTTTCAAAACTAAAATTTGAAGAGCTTCAAAGTGCTCTCATTGCTTATGAAATGAATCTCATAAGAAAAGGAACCATTCAAAAGAGGTAGCCTATTACCCTTAAATCAATGACATAGGAAAAGAAGCCTAATGAGCTAGATGTGGATAATGAAGAGGAGATAGCTCTTCTCTCAAGAAAGTTGCAAAGACTCATAGAAAAGAGAGTTAAGAGCTTCAATCAATAGAGATCTAATCCATTAAAGGGTAAAGAGAGAGGTAAAAATTTTTCAAATTCTACTTTTGGTTCTTCTTCTATCAAATGTTGGGTTTGTGGTGGAAGAGGCCATATGGCTTTCAAATGTCCTAGTAATGATAGGGTATAACAAAAGAATAGATGAAATGAAGAGATGAAAAGGACCAACTTCTACACATGTTGGGATGATGGGGAGAAAAGTGAAGAAGAGGTGGAGGATGATGTAAAAGATTCACATCTCATCTATATGACTTTCATAAATGATGATGCTAACTCCTTAGATGATGAACTGAATGAGGAGAAAATGTTTGATTTGTTATGTAATGAATTATTATGTTTTCAAAATCTTTGTAGTAAGTTGAATAAGTAAGTTAAGACAAAGGATCATGAGATTCGTCTATTGAATTCATCAATTTTCAATCTTACCAAAGAACTCTCAAACCAAGGGCTGAGAATGAAAAACTAACCTTATCTTATGACTAGGCTAAAGTGCAAATTACAAATGTCAAACTTGTGAACAAAAGGCTAGTGAAAGGAAAAGAATCCCTTTGGATGGTTTTAGGGTAAGAAAGAAGTCCACATGATAAGAGTGGGCTTGGATGTTGTCCACAAAGTGAAGCATCTTCACCAACTTCATCTTAGTCAAGTACTATACCAAGGGACAATACCACTACATCAAAAATAGAAGAACCTCCTATTTGCCAAAAGGATACTAAAAGGTTTAATCATCCTAATCCCTCTTGTTACCATATAAGGATTAGATTCTATTATTATCATAAATTCAAACATAAAAAATGGGAATGCAATTTAAATTTTTATCATATGAATAGTTGGACATTCCATAGGACTCCTTGGTCTTATCAAAATGCACCAAGAAAGGAATTTATGCAGGACCATAGAAAAGAGTGGATAAGAACTCAAAAGAAAAATGAATTCAAGAAAGAATGGAAACTCAAAAGGAAGGAACATGAGAATGAGAAGACTCTCATGAACAAATTTGTGAGAGGGAGCTAAGCCTTGGAGATTGAGGAAGTTTGCACAAGATGAGAAACCTCAAAAGAAGAATCTCATTCCTTAGCTTTATAAGCACCTTCACTCTCCTTGATAAGAACGGTAGGTAGAGGTAAGTTTTTAAATTAATAATAAGTAATTATAAGACTATAGATCATGGCAGGCCATCCAAAACCCCATCCTATTAAGAATCATCCAAAGGAGATGTCTACTTAAAGACATTGTCTAGAAGACATCTACTTTTGGCAAGAGACGTCTACTCCAGGAAGAAGACATCTACCTATCTTTCTACTTAGTGTAGCCAAGACATCTACTATGTATGAAAGATGTCTTCTTTCTCATTAAAATTCCCTTGTAGAAATGACTATATGAGATTCAATCTCCATTTCTTATCATGTTCTTTAAGGACAACTACACATAGATGACTAGGGATCCACCAGTAGCAATGATTTCATCTACTATGGCATATAAGAAGGTTGGAATGTCCAATGTGCCACATAAGAAGCGATCTAGAGTAAGTTCCAGTAGCATGCCAACCACTTACACATCCAAATGTAAAAGCTCTAACACCTAGCATTGATTTGAGGTAACTTAATTCACTAATATCATCTCTAAGCACTCTATCTCTTTTCCCTTGCATAGGTAGGAGACTATGATGAGTAATTTCCAAGCTCTAAATTGAGTAGAGTTTATTACAATGAATTTTTGGTCCTTGAAATATTGATTAGAGAATTTTATTATAACATTATTATTTCCAATGTTATGGTTTGGGCTTTTACTTTTATGGATTGAGGTCTAGTTATTAAGGTGTCTTCCCAAGTTGTGGATGCACTTCTTGGCATTTCCAGTGTTGATGTGTTTCAAGTTACCATGACTTACATGAATGATATTTACACCAATGGTATCATTCCCATCACACATGATAAGTTTTGTGATGCCTTATTTGGTGAGTCTATAACTTTTGGTAGAGACAAGATTGATAAGAATAGAATGGCTCCTAATGCTTCCACTCTATCTCTTATTATGTTGTATAATATCATTATGAAAAGAACAAGCTATAGCTATCTATTGCCACCCCAAGCTTCTGTGCTTTATTGCCTCCTCACAGGACAACTACTTGATTTGTGACATACTCTCTATCGGGACATCTTGAGTCAACAAGAGAATTCTTGGGCACCCTTATCTCATTAGTTGGTTGATACATCAAAGGGATGTACCTATTCTTGATATGCCTTTGTTCAAAGACAAGTGGAGGCTCAGCGAGTATGCTTAGAAGAGTCTTTCTCATGCAGCAAACGTAGGACCTAGCACTAGGACACCTCCATCAGAAAAGAAGAAGAAAGCTACATCATCATCCAAGGCCTCTTCTTAATTAAGTAGGTCAAAATCTACTAAGGCCTAGCTCACGTCATCCCATAAGAAGCTACTTCAACCATTTGCTCTTGCTATCGAGATGCTTGGGAGGAATCAGTCTTACTTTTGTAAGAGAATGGATGTAGTTGGTATACCTCTTCCTCTAGATGGGAAGTAATTTGTGGAGGTTACTACTCCTCCTATCTGTAATAGTGAGGAGGACATTCCTACTTCATCAAGGTACTCTACACTAGCTAGACCTTCCCATGCCTATGACTCTTGGATGGAGTCCAATTCTAAGCTAGATGCACCACCAACTCATGTCTAGGAGGAGCGTCATGTTCCTATATAGCTTGAGGATCATGATCCTACATTACTAAAGCATCATGTTTCACCCATAGGTGATGCTCCCAGATCCTTTGCATAATAGGCCATGGAGAGCATCTTTCAGACCTATTGGCGACCGTTTGGGATGCGACCACCAACGAGTGTCCTCGAACAGGATTTAGGTGCCTGCTGGTCTCTGGCTACACCAAGGCCCAGATACCTCCAAATAACTCAGTAGTTAATGTGAGTATGTATGTGTGCTATTGCGGGGTGCGGTTGTATGAAATGTGACAATTTCGTTGTGTGTGAACTACAAATGACTTTACTTTAGAGAGATTCAGCCAACTTTGTCCAGTACTGTGAGTTATTTAAAGTTTCCTATTTTGTTCAAACTACCTAGTCTACGCGGTCCCTATAATACCTGCTTGTAACAAATAAAATTTTGCATAAACATTTGAGCACAACTCCGCAAATCTACTCCTAATTTTCCCCAGAGAGAGATATAGTTCCACAAGAAAACTAGAAATAGAGCAAGATTCAATGGAAATAGACAGAAAAGAAAAGAAAGCAGATTTGTGTG
>MNCI01027230.1:112732-128813 GCA_015680685.1 Gnetum montanum | reverse complement strand
TGCAATTTTCTCCCGTATTCACGTTCAAAACCTTAGTCTTGCATAAAGAAATCAGTCGCTTTCTTCCTGCTTGCCCCGGTAAATTATATGAATAATATGACTCTTGATACTTTATTTTTCATCCTTCATTTTCCAAAGGAGCATGATAAATTTTCCTTATCATTAAAACAAATTTATCTTCCTTTAACTATTCTTCTTGAATTCAAAGTATAAAATATCATTTAAACACAAACACCATGTATATTTCTCTTGAATATCCCTTATGACTTATTCATATTTTATCATCTTGCTGCTCCATGAAATGGCTAAATGTATCAATAAGACCATGTCCCAATGGGTATCTACTGATGTTACCTATCAGAGGAGGGAAGCTTCCTCATCTTCTTAGTAGACTTTGGCTCAGCCTAATGAACTAGCTTCATCTTGGTTTCAAGTGATGCTATGTCACTGGAGGGCATCTATTCAATAGATAGAGTCTTCAAATGAGGATGAGCAGTGTTCTAGCAATATCAACACTAGTAGTGATGATAATGAAGAAGAGACTTATCATCCATCTAGATCAACAACTGCTTCAGATATGAGTTCGATGATGCAACTAAGGTTAGTAGATAGAGTCCTCGAGTATTTTCTCTCTCTCTTTCCCTTTTGCTGATGTTGAAAAGGGGGAGAAATTTGGAGATGTGGATGTTCACATATGTCTTTTTTTGGATATGCACATATGTGAATTTTGTACATGATACAATAGTTACATGAATAGTTGATAGTTGTATGGACAAGTATATGATATAGATTGATGGTGTTCTTTTTAGTTATCTTTGTGTTGTACAATTCTTAGAGACAAGTTTTACTTTTTCATCATATTATATTTGATATCATCCTTCTCTGTGCCTTTGAACCAACTTGAACCTTAGAGCCTTATCCTAGTTCTTGGCTGCCATTGGACTTTGATGAGTTATCATTTTTTTTGGCCGTGATATTGCATACATGATATTGTGTATGCAATATCACAGCCTATCTCCTCATCTATAAATAAGAGGTAGATAGATCTGAAGAAAAGGGGAGATTAGTTTTTTTGAATTTATTTTAAGTGTTAGTTTTAAGTAGTTCTTCTCTCAACCCTTCTCTCCTAGTGCATGTCTGCAATGTGGTGATTGTAATTGTACAACATCCTTATTCGAGTGTGACGTACTTGGACACACACATGATCGACAATAAAGATCAAGATTACTTCATCATTGCATCATCCACTTAGCTTAATTATTTATTAGTTAATATCTCTTCACCCTAAACTCCTAGTAATGCAGAATGAGTATGACTTAATCATGAGCATTCAAGTGTGACTACTTGGTAACCCAGTAGCGTACTTAGGCCATGAGCCTGGTAATCCCAGTGGTAGTCATGCACAAGGTCCAAGATATGTATGGATGATTAAGGAACTAACACTCATTGGACTTAGGCTAGTTTAGATTCTCTCTCACCCTCTCTCTCTCTTTCCTAATTTAGTTAATATTCTTTACCATCATACCCAGGAGTAACATTAGTGTAGAAACACATCATACACCTCACTCTAGACTAAACCATATGTGACAAAGCTAATACTAGTCCAGGTGGAAAGACAACGAACTATGATCTACGAATAACTATTTGGATACTACAACTAGTCTGTCTATGGAGTTTGACTAGATCGCACGTGAAACACTTGTATTCATATGGTTGAGTGTAGGGGTACCTTGCCACTCCTCATTGGCACCATTGCCGAGGACGGTGTTAGTTATCTAGGCTAGTTATATCATACAAGGTCGTTGTATAGGAATTAATGATATATCTTTTAGGAAGAAATAATTACAAAAAGTCACATAAAAATTCACACACAATTTCACAACCATGTCTCTCCTACAAGACTACGATGATGCCACATCTAGTCAGGCAATTCATTGGAGAACCAACGAATTATATGATAATGAATATTGGAGTATGCAACCCGAGGTGGGGATTTCTTATAAACATAAACACAAGTAGCATCGTCCCAACACATGAAAGCATAACTTACTTGATGACAATGAACCCCTACTAGCCACTACAATCCTAACGCAAATACAAGAGGTTGTTCAAATCTCCTATAGGCATCAGAAAGAGAGCCTTCTACCTAGGCTCGATTTAAACAAGTTTCCCAATTTCTCAAGAGGTTATGACTTAGATCCGCAACCACATTTACAAGCCTTCTATGATGCTTGTGCATGGAACAACATTGATAATGGTTGGCAAAAACTCAAGCTCTTTCCTATGACACTTGTTGGCCAAGAAAAAGTATGGTATAGATCATTAAAACCAAATTCAATACAACGTTGGCCAACAATGTTAGAAATCTTTAACGAAAGATATCAAACCTATGCAAGAGTGTCAACCTTGAGGAAACAAATCCAAGAGTGGACACAAGCATAACATGAACCCTTGGACATGGCCTTAGAAAGATATTATGCACTGTTAAACAACTATCCAGGCCATGAGTTCTCTGAGGAAAGGCCAATGTACCATATCATTGATGGGCTTCATGATGAAACAAGAGATACCCTAGGAATGTATGCCTAAGGTCAATTATACAAACTATGAACCCATCAATTCCAAAAGCTTATTAAGTGGGTAGCAAAAGAAGAAGGAGAAATGGAGACCAAAATCTCAACTTAATAGAGGTCCACAATCATAAAAAGGAGAAATCAATCAATCTTAAGGAGGAAGAACAATCTTTTCTAGTACAACAATCATTAGAGGAAGTCAAGGCAAAGATTAATAAAATGTTGGAATGGACACATAAAAAGTGTGAAGAATATATTAATATTATTGGAGATAGAGTTTTGAAAACCTGAGAAGTAGGACAACATATCATTAGACAATCAGAAAGAAGGGATGAGGAAGATAAGGGCTCAACTGCCAATCATACGTATGAATGCAAAATTTTCCTATACAATTACCCCAAGGGACAATGCCCAATCTTGTTACATTTATATGAGCATTAGGGAAGCACGTTACACCCAAAGTTCATACAGAGATACTGTGTTCAATCACAGTGGCAACAATTCCAGTCATGGGGGAAGCCACCCCTCAACTAGAGACACCCTTCGTATCATCCAAATATAAATGCTTATGTAGTTCAACATCCTCTTTCCCCAACTGGGTCAACATACTCTATCTCACCGCATTATCATTCTCCTTAATACTATCAACTCATGTCTTCAACACAACCACTACCTTGTGAATCTTACTCTTCTAAATTTTGACATTCTCATCCTTTCCTTCCTTCTACATTGCCACCAACTATTCCTAAAGTGTCTGCACCATAGAAACAACCTATGAATGTTACTTGTGCTACTATTGCTAATAGTAGTGAGAGACCTCCTCAACATCTAAAGCATTCCTTCTTTAGAATTGACCATAGGAAGGGACAACATAGTTCCAAGGCCATTGCATTCTCCAACTCAGCACAAGTCCTACACTGTGGTGCACCCTTCTCTTCGAACCCAACACCTCGTGTCACTTCATCAGGGCCACCAATTAACACTCCAACAACCATATGGCCCAGTGAATATAGCCATGGAGAGCGACATCCTGATCCTTGCATACCATCTTATGGTCCCAAGTATCATAGTGGGTCAACTCTTTATTTGGAAACCACATCTCATAAATTGCGCCACTATGCTTACTATAATCAAGTGTGTGAACCCCGATGGGGTAAGTATGACCAAGTTTCAATGTTTCCAACATGCAAGGACCCTCATCTTTCATTTATTAATCCTTTCCATGCTCAACTGTTTAGTTATGGGGGATATCCCCCATTCTAATAACAATCAGGGTTAATAAATATTTTTCATTTTCTTTAATTTTACATTTTTTTTGTTTCCCAATTTTTCATTTTTCAATTTCTTGTTTTATCTTTTTGTATTTTTATCTTTTTATAAGTAATCTCATCTACAAATAAAACACTCATGTGGCGTTGGTTGAGGTGTGTTCTATGTTATTGAGTCTCGAGTGATCAATTATTTGGATACTGAGCCCATTACACCCACTCATCCATTCTAGAAATAAGAGGTTTTGTTCGAGGGTAAAGTGATATTGTTGACATTCTTAAGACTTAAAAAATTAATTTTTTGTTCATTATACCTGAAACACCACAAAATTCGGTGCTTAGTACTTGTCTGACACCAAAGAAGGACCCTAAGACCCACGGACGACCTCGACTACATGAAATGTCATACATGGTAATCTTGGGGCTTGAAATACTTGGTTTCACTAAGTATGTTGCGCCAGCGTATACGCCCAGTGTATACGCCCAGCGTATATGCCCAAGTTCACACCTACAGCGTATACGCCTGGCACCCTACAGCGTATACGCCTGGCACCCTACGGCGTATACGCCCGGCAGTCACCTAGGTACTACCGATGCATACGCTCGATGACAAGATCTCCAATGACAGCATGAAGACAACACCAAAGAGCAAGGATTGAAGCAAGTGGGCATCCTTCGGCGTATACGACTAGCGTATACGACCAGCACCCTTCGGCGTATACGACCAGCATATACGCCCAGCGTTCATCAGCGTATACGCCCAGCATTCACCAGTGTATATGCCCTGCATCCGCCAGCGTATACGCCCAACACATCATCTCCACCCAAGTTCACACGCCCACCTCACACGGCGTATACGCCCAGCGTATACACCCGACAGATGTAATATATTGTACTTTTGTAAAGTGTATTCACCCGGTCAATGCGCCACGTGTCGCCTAACCCGAGTCTAGCGTAACAACCTGTATATAAACCCCGATTTCCCACTTCACCCTAGTCGGTTGGCAAAATCCCAGAGCATACCAGAGAACATTTATGCTGCGCACAAGAGCTGAAACCCTTTTACGCTGGAGAGCCCTGTATGCTGTATAGACAGTCTCTACGTTTCGCCTGCCTTGCGAACCAGCCGAGTCATTCCTGCATACGCCGGGGCTTTTCGTCCGCCTTATGTTTCCTCACAACTGCGTTAGACCAGTGCACTGTACTTTGACTTTGCAATACCATTATTTACATTTGCTGCATAATATTGTTTACAGTTTTACGTCAACTTGGCCCACGCATTCTGTTTACGCCTATTTACGCTTACGCTCCGTTTGCATCTGTTTTACGCTGTTTACGCCCATTTACGCCATTTACGCATAACCCAGCGTATAGCACCTTTGCATACGTGCGGGTAAATCCTTGTCTGATCCACGTGTGGACCACCCAAGGTACTCTGCCTTCGTGCATTCCAGCTCACCCTCAGGCGAAGGCAGGGTCTTTTATTCTCGTCCTGCGATCTCACGGTCTCTGTTTTCCTTCTAGCCGAAGACCGACGATTTCAGCCGGTACAGAAATTGGCGCTAGAAGGAGGGCCTCCTAAAACCCTTACCTACAAACTCCCAGCGTTTACGCTGTCAAGCGTCTACGCCGCCAACTCCAAGCCGCTCCCTACTCAAACCGTCCCAGCGTTTACGCTGCCCAGTAAAACCTCAGCCTGCAACTGTCCAGCGTCTACGCTGTATAGTGTTTACGCTCTTAAAAGCTTACTGACTCCTATGCTGCCTCATTTTACGTCAGCCCCTATTTGACACTACAACCTCTTTTACTGTTTCCTGCTTTACGCTATGACCCATTTTCACATTGCAACTTGTTTTACGCTGAACTTGTTTTACGCTGAGACTGTTTTACGCTGAGCCTTATTTTACTCTGCAACTCGTTTTACACTCCTGTGTTACGCCGATTACTTGTTCTACGCTACAACTTCTTGTACGCTGTCTCCTGTTTTACATTGCCACTTAGTTTACGCTGTCCTCTTTTACGCCGTGACCCATCTTACGCCGTATACACTCCCCAGCGTCTACGCTGACCATATACGCTGCATACGCTGTATACGCTGTCACTATATGCTGTCCATTGAAGCGTATACCCTGCACACTACACAACACATTAACTTCGCATCTCCAGACCGTTTCACATCCGCGACATATCATCATGAATCCCGCAAACAACACTACTGCCACCACTCAAACCACCGCCACCGTGGACATCACAGCCATCCAAACAGCCTATCGCACAGCACCCGGGAGTGCAACCTATAGCGGGGCCCCGCCGATCCCTACGGCTACAGGGGAGAGATCCAGCCTCCAACATCATCACCCAGGATCAGTATAATTTTATATGTATTAAAATACAAGCTGGCCTGGTTGTCGACCGAGCTAAAATGGAAGTGAAGAGGCAATTCGAACTCTTCTATAAGGGAGGACATGAGTTCACCCCTTCCCCATATGATGTAATCCCGGTTCTGGAGCAGTATTCGAAGCTCGTCACACAACTCCTCCTGCAAAGGAGCCACATGTTGGATCGGTATGTGCTAGAACCCCAACCAGAAGAGGAGGATGACTTCGTTGCTCAATCTGAGCTCGAGGACTCCTACCACACTCTTAGCTTGCAAGCATAGGCTAACCCCATTTTTCACCTAGAAACAAGGGAAATCTTGCCTCTCCAGCATCTTAGGTTCACCCAGACTCAAGCACCACCACTTGAAACATCAGCGCTAGTGCATATCCCTCTTCCAAGTGATTTCCAACCTAACACTTTCCCCCTCGCAGTCATCCCTACCGCAGCTGCGGGCTCGTCCTCGCAAGCACCGCCTCCTCTAGCTAACTTGGGAGTGACATTCCCACCCCGAGTGATAGGGATGTCACACGTCATTCCAGCCTCCACATCCGCTCATTACATCCCACACATCCAAGCGCATGCAGGCCCCTCGGCGGCCGTAACCCAACAGAGAGCCTCTTCACACAACATGGCCGGGCAATGGCCAGCGATGGGTATGCCGTCACACCAACCTTCTCACCCCCACGTGCCACCCCACACGATTCCACCAGTTATTTTTCCCCAGGTACAGCCCTAGCCGTAGCAAACACAACCTTTCCCATACAACGTGCCATCCTCAGTGCAACCCACGGTAAACTTTCCACAAGCACAACTGCCGATCGCCCAGCTTTCAGCCTTTCAACCCACAACTCAACAGTCTAACTTGTATGCAACCCCACACCCCCAGCCCGTGGCTTCACCGAGTGCCCAAGATTGGGCAGACGTCAAAAAGCTTATGCAAGAATTGACAAACGAGGTAAAATGCCTCAAAACAGCCGCCAACGGAGAGCTAAAAGTAGTGGACTTCTACAACGACGACCCCATCAGCCCCTCTGTCCCACCCTTGACCTTGCCCAAAGGCGTCTCTTTACCCATGCTAACAAAGTATAATGGGGAGACGAATCCTAATGCCCACCTCATAACATTTCGATTGGAATGCACGCTCCTCCAGGCATGGCCTCATTCCATTCTCCGAGTGTTCCCCATGTCCCTCGCAGGGAGAGCACTCGACTGGTACCGCGACCTGCCGAGGAATTCCATCTTTCTTTAGAAGATTTATTACACCAGTTTGTGACCAGGTTCAAGTACAACTTGGAACCCGAGGCCACGTTGGACAGTCTCATACAGGTCAAGCAAGCATCGGTTGAACCTATCCAGAAATTCATTCAGAGGTGGAGCGCTGCCCTCAACGAATTACATGAGTCAATCTCCCCGACCTACCTACTTACAATTTTAAAAGGGGCTGTTAATGACTTCTTTAAATCTAAGCTGTACTACCTTAACGCACGTGATCTTAACCAGACATTTGTGCAGATCAAAAACATAGAGGAAGTAGCTCAAAATAGCCATGACCTGGCATACTTGGCCTTCAAAAATCAACATACTAAAAAGGATAAAGAGAAGGCCAAGACAACTATAGCAGCGATAGCAGTAGCCCAACAAATGAATATCACACATCAACAAAAACCACCCGCAACCCCTACTAACTACTATAAACCCGCTACCACAACAGCCTCGGAGTCATCATCATCACAGAACCCAACAAACCGTATGCGCAATTTCGAGAGGAAAGAGCCCTCTCAATACATGCCTTTGCTGATGAAACCATCCTAGCTCTTTCATCAGCTCCTGAAAGCTGGGCTAATGAAACATAAGCAGTTATCCCCTACGGCCATCCAAAGACATGATCGGTTCTGCCAACTCGTACAGAACCCAAGCTTAGCAACACCGAATGAGCCACCCATACCCAAAGGCTTTACGATGGATTGTTTCTGCGATTACCATCAACGCAACAGGCACGGAACGGATTACTACTTCACCCTGAAGCAGGATATCCAGCGGATGATCGATGATGGCCAAATTACTTTTGATGAGGCTAACTTGGTCCAACTGCAGAATTAGGCTATGGGGGTGTATAAGGATCCCCTGAACACCAAAGAGGCCCCGTACGTGATTAGCACGATCTATTTTGATGATGATTTCGAGGCACATAACATCAACACCATCTACCCCCAACATAAACAGGAAACACCTAATAGACTATTTGTAGTGCAGATTCCTCCCGCTATGTCTGCCCCCACACCTCAACTACCACGCTCCCCTCAACAGCCCTATGTCGTCCGCATACCTTCAGCCGTACCTACATCCTCAAAGCCACCAACCCCTCACATTTGGCCTGCCCCTTTCGTAGTCTGAGTACCACCAGCCGTCGCAACAGCGGAGGCCCAACCTCCACTGAAACCAACTTCGTACATCATTAGGACACCCGAAAGTCCTAACAATTGTCAAACCTCCACCGCACAAGCGCAGGGCAAACCTCACCCCTACGTCATTAGGGTCCCCGGCCGGCCTTCGGCTCAAACGCCTCCCGCTGACCAATCGCAATCCCGCCCGTCTCCATATGTGGTACGCATCCCAAGGTAATCTGAGGCTCTGAGACTAGCTCCACCTCCATGCCACATGCGAGAATGCCTAGCTGATAGGCTTACGCGTGAACGCTTGGAGAAGGAGCGCCAACGGTTGGCTCTGGGGCCACCCAAGCCCACTCCACTTAATTCCATACCCATGTCGCCAACTAATAATCAATCAAACTCAGGAAATTAGGGTGAACTGTTAAAACAATATGAACCATCTAAAACTACGGCACAGAGCAAGAATGATAGGCCACTAAAACACGAAATAAAGCTGTTGGGCCCAATGGACCCAGTCATTGCTAACAAGAGCATTCCTAACAGCAGAGATTTCGCAACGGCCTTGACGCAAGTCACCCAAGCGCTGAAGCAAAAGAACACTTCTTTAAGCTTGTATGACTTGGTTTTGATATCCCAAACTCATCGAGAAGCCCTCGTACGCATGCTAACGTCCATCCCGGTCAGTGAGGATTTGCCCCCGAGCAAACTTGCCATCCATGCTGTCATGTACTCATCTCACGGGGTCAGTCCGAAACCTTTGAACTTCCAGGATGACAACATCAAAGTGGACAGGAACACAGGGGAAATAACGACAGTCCCCATGCTCATAACAATACACATAAACCAATTCAAAATACATAGAGTCCATGTAGACGATGGGGCAGCCACAAACGTCGTACCATATCCCATCATTGAACAACTGGGGCTTACCGACTTAATTAAAACAACCATAACCACATGTTTAAGGTCATTCAGCGGGTCACGTGTACTGGTCAAAGGCACGATAACCTTAGATTTCATAGCGGGAGACTAGTTCCCCACATCCGCTGACTTCCTAGTTGTCGATGAGATGCCAGGGTTCAACCTAATATTAGGAAGACCCTGGTTGGCCCAACTGAGAGCTGTGTCCTCTCCTATACATCAAGAAATTCACCTACCCTATGAGGGCGGTGAAATCGTCATACATGGGGAAGCGGCCACTCCCATCATTTCGTCGCACACAAACATGGACCAAGGCTCCGAGGTTGAACTCGACAAGCCTAGCCAAAATGACACAAACAAATCACAACTGGTGGGTGGTAAACCTTCGAACACAGGACAAGAGTCTCCTAAAACTGAAACACCTGCATCTAACACTCTACGCACATCGCCTCATGAAGAAACCAACACAGAAACAACGATGGACATCGAAGCACCTGAAAATACCGATACCGAAAACATTCTAACGGACGTCTCTTGGACAGAATTGCCATTCAACGTGATCAGCGAAGGAGACCCAAAATACAAAATCGTATCGACTAATACACCCCCTGACATAAAAATAAAGAAAATCAAAAAACAATTAAAATAAAACTACCCTTCGTCCGAAACGACGTTAAACTACATACAGTCCGAAATGACATTAAATTATAATAGAGCCAAGAACATTATTAAACAACACCCTTTGTCCGGAAAGACGTTAAACTATCATGTCCGCAATGACATAAAAATAGCCACGATCAGAAATGGTCGGTCCACCAAGAAACTTATCCGCTTTATCCAAAATATTGCTCGTTTACAATGGGGCCCGAAATGGCCTTAAACTATGCATAGTGGCCCAAAATGGCTTTAAATTAGTGCAAGTCGGGCCCGAAATGGCCTTAAACTAGTGCATACCTTGTCTTCCTTTTTACGTACCGTTTATCATTATTTTAGTGCATTACATTTAAACAGAAAAGCAAATCCAAAAACATCTTAACATCGTGTCGTGTGTGCAACCAAATTGAAAATCAACAAAAAATATTTATTCATGCAACGTCATACAATTTTAAGAACCAATTGGTCCTGTTTTTCTTAACATTTCCAAGTTACAATTCCTGTATCAATTTGAATCAGTCAAAAAACACTAAAAACACTAAGCGTCCGGGATAGGAGGATCATCTCCTTTAGAGCCACCAGCGTCAGGGGCCTCGACTCCACTGGGGCCAGCCTCTTGGGTATCATCACCACCTTTGTTCTGAAAATGCCAAAAACAAACAACCAACATAAAATAAGCAGATGTTAAAATTTTAAGCATTATTCAATGAACTAACTTCATAAGAATAAAACGCTTACCATAGGGGATCCCCCTAGACCGAATTCAAGCCAACAAAGGATTTCTTTCTCTAAAACGCTGGCCCAATCTGTCCCGTCCAGGCCTAAGTCAATATCTGCCAAAGCCTTGCCTTTGTCGACCGCCGACCAGGTAGGATGTTTTAGAGGGAATTCACCCACCGACACCTCCCCAGAGACAGTAGTTATCACCCTTGTAGGTGATTCCATTTCCACAATTGTGTTCTGGGCAAAAGTATCGAATGCTGAGTGCAAACCCAAACCCTCCACAAACATCTCTAGCTGGCGCTTCTCAATAGACACCTCCTTTAATGACTTCTTATAATGATGTTTATGGTTTTTCTCATCCTGACCCTATTTACGAACCTTGGAAGCAAAAGCCTTCCAATCTTGACACTTCAGGTTCAGGAGATCAATTTGGGCTTTGCGCTCCGCCATCCTCCGAGTCAGCGACGCATGACGATTCAGTAAGTTCCAGTACCTGGTGTATGTGACCTTGGACGTTCGCTAGGAGTGATCTCTGCTTAGTCTGGCAGCGGTGAACTCATACTGAGCCTTTAAATCATCACGTTCCTCTGACAATTCGGAGACTTCCTTTTCCTTTGCCTGTATTTGCAGCCACAACTGTTCAATGGAACGCCTACAAGTCCATAATGACTTGGCATTGTGCGCAAGGCTTTCTGCAACTCCCTCATAAACAGGCCTTGGCACCTGCTCTACTTCGGGGGAGAGTGTGGTGAGGCTTTCCATGCTAATGCTTTCTGAGGGATCCCATCTCAGTTTAGCACCTACCCACGAGAAAATACAAATGTTAAAACTATACAAACAAGATGTGAAGCTTCAAATCTTTAAGTAATGTATACCTATGTCAGGGTGGGCTTCTTGGATCTGTTCAACGACTTCCTCCGTGATGCCAGCCACAAAATCCGTCTTACTTGGCATTTCTAACCAAATAAGTGGCTCACGGGTACGGGAAGAACTAACCTCAGTGGTCCTCTCAAGGGGAACCGTCTTCATGGGAACATCCAACTGTACCATCCTGGTCTCGCTACCTTCATCTGAAAAGCATAAAAACACGAAAATAAAAGACCATAGGAGCAATAACTGATTCAGCAAATAAAAACGAACTAAAAGCGAAAACGTACCATGATCCTTTTCGCCCTCTGGGGGATTGCCCAAATCCAAATCACCCTTAAGGAAGCTACTGAACACCCGGTTGATAGCATCCTGATCGTCTAACGGTTCAGTTTCAGTAGTCTTCTCCGTTAATTGTTTCGTTCCTCCGCCTTGGCTTTTCTCTAGACTTTCCTCCCCGTTGTTTTTCTCTTTATTCGTCTCCTCCTCCTCTGTGATGGTCTCCAAAGCCTGCTTCCTCACTTTTTCAAGCCAAAAAAGGCAACAACACATAAGCAATCGAAATAAGAGTCAATCCACAAATGAAGACGATAAAATAATAAGCGGGTGAGCCTCGCTTACCAGGCATCTTGAAGCGTATGCGCTTCACACGTGGCTGGCGGACATCGGAGACCTCCTCCATCGGACGGTCAGGCCTTTTCAACTTCGACTTGGCTTGGCCGATGGTTTCCTTGATAACCCATTCTGCTCACCTAGCGGTGTAAGGTACCTCATCTGGCTCCAACCCCAAACTGTCACGCGTATGGATTGAACCACCAGATGATCCCCCTGTGGTAATAGAAGCGGATTCATCGATGCCTTCAGGTGCATCTTGGGATTTGGCCGTGTCATACAGGTGATTGATCCATGGGCGGGATAGTTGACCCCGATCCCACAGAACAAACTTGTTGTCTGCGTGAACCACAAGGAACTCAGCAAAACGGCGGAGATAACCGGTGAAGAAGGCAAAGGTGAAGTGAGATTGTGCTTCAATATTCGAGCGCAACTGCAATATCTCCTTGTGCAGGCCCGCCAACAAAAATTGAGCCCAGTTATACCGCATGTCTATTTCCAAAATAGTTCGCATGACACGAACAGCCTCAACCCCAAGGCACCTCACCTAGGAAAGTGTTTTCGGGAACAAGGGATATAATTCATTCACCTCTACAACTTTCGCTTTCCCTTGCATCGGGAATCCCTTGGTGCTTTTGGCCACGCCTAGCCAAGATTCCAGCTCATGGATCATCTTGAGCTCTTTATGAGATCTGTCCAACACTACGGGTAGGCCATCTGCCGGTATGCCAAACAAGTTGGAAAAGAACACAGGCAACAAATGAAACACCACCTTGACACCCTTAATTCGGGTGCTGTACTGTGAGACAGACTCATTAAAAGAGTCCATGATCCTAATCATCTCCCCGATTAAGATGTCAGGGCTAGGCGTCATAAAAAGCTCCATGAGGCCAGCATCGTCCAGGCAATGAGTGAGGGATGGTGGAGTTTACTTACGTAGCCACTTCTGTGCCTTTGCCACCTCCCCGAACTTCATGGACAAAGTAGTCTTAGTTCGGCCTGTTGTCACGGGATCCCCACCAGGAGGTGCATCGACTGTAAAACCAATTTAAAACAATCAGATCAGCATAACTTCAAATTGACAGACCCACTAACATATGTAGGAAAGGTTATCCTTTACCGTTAGTGGCAGATCTAGACGTGCTGCCAAGATCAAGAGAGAAAACTAGCCCATTGTCAGTCCAGTCTTCATGAAGCCACCCACGAGCCTTGCACATTGCAAATGCTCTGGAGAACTGCTTGTGAAAGTGGACCATTGAACCCTTCGTTTGCCTCAGCACAGTCCCACGAAGGGTGGGGCCCATCATAAATGCTTCCAGAGCAGTGCGAGCAAGGGCTAATCCTTCATCTTCAATGAGTGTCCCATCCAGGTGGGTCTTCAGCCTGTAAGCAAATATGGGTCATAACAAGAAACGAGCACTGAACAGCGAAATGAAATAGTAAACTAAAACATGCCTACCTGGCCACTTGATACACCGTGCCGGGAGGATTCTGGAATAATGTATGTGCACGGGCAACTATGAACAACGTATTGTTGAGATAATCCAACCCTCACGACAATAGTGCCCACACGCACGTTAATGGGCGTGTGGCCCGGGGCCCGCACGTAGTACCATCTTCGTTAACAAAAGGACCCTTGTCGATGTCCTGTATAAAAACCATGACACCCTCTGCAGCCCTCGGCAACATCTCTTCAAGCACGCTCCATGCAGTTACCTCATCAAAGTTTGACCAGATAGCCACCTCGAAATTGTCCAATAGGAAGGATAGAAATCCACACATGCCTCCCCTGAACCAAACCCCGTTATCATCCATGGTCAGATCTGGAGGAACCTCCCCATCCTCAATGGGGCCAACCCATGTCAATACCCCGACGAGTTCAACGACAATGAGGAAGCGTTTATTGTCCCTGCAACCAATCGCGATGTCACAATAAAACGAAAGTTTGTATCATAAATCGGAAAAATTCAAAAATCAACTAACTATTTACGCTCAGCATATATGCTACACACAGAGCGTATACGCCGGCCAAACTGTCAACACTTAGCGTAAAAAACGCAATTTAAACTCAGCGTATACGCTGCACACAGAGTGTATACGCCGACCAACACTTAGAGTAAAAAACGCAATTTAAACTCAACGTATACGCTGACGGCAATCGGCTTTACGCTGATGCCCGAACCCCTTCACGCCCAGCGTATACACTGAGCAAACCCTCAGCTTATATGCCCAAGTTCGCTTTCAGCGTAAACAGTCTACGCCAGAGACGTGAAAATTGAGTTTAGGCTGTAAAAGCAATCGCGCACGCCCAGTGTATACGCTGAGCAAACCCTCGGCGTATACACTGTAAACAGAAGTTACGCCGATGATAAATCAATTACGCTGACAAACATTTCACCAATAAAGAGCAGTTTACGCTATAAAATGACGCTCGGTGTATACGCCGACAACCCATACGCTTAAAAATCCTCTACCACCGGCGTATACGCTGAGACTGTCTACGCTACAAACAAAAGATAACACAGAAACAACAATAGAGGTAGGGATCGGAGCCTACCTGCGGGAAGTTACAGGCCATGATGGGATCTTTGGCCTGGGCAGCCCATGTAGCATGGCCTCCATCTCTTCTGAAAAGGTCAAATCGGGACCCTTCCTTCCCTGGCCCTCCACTTCCTTCCCCTTGCCCATCTCGGATTGTCTACGCTGTCGATGTAAGTTTACGCTGAGCAACTGTCTACGCTGGCGCTTGCAGGTCCACTCTTTGGCGTCTACGCTAGTGTCGCTCCGCGTCTACGCTGGGGTTTAATCTTCGACGTCTACGCTAGGGTCTCTCGTTGGCGTCTACGCTGAGAGGCAGGTTTACGCTTACGCTTACGCTTTATCAGGTTGCGCTCTATCGCTTACGCTGTCGCTTTCAAAGTAAGAAACAAATGGACCCCCCTTTCCTTTATATAGTGCCTTGATGACGCTGACGCTGACGCCACCGCCGCTTATGCCGTCGTTGCTCCACTTTTGCCTTTTTTGCCTTTTTTTGCTTATTTTCTACCCAAAATTTACCCAAAACAGAGATTATTACGTCCTGGTTTCTCCATGGACCCCATTTTACATGTTTACGCTAGTTTAAACCACCATTATGGCCCGGTACGGCCTTAAACTACCATTTCCCCATCCGATGACGGCTCGGTATGTCCTTAAACTGCCACTCATGGCCCGGTACGACCTTAAACTGCCATGCGTCCAGGTGTGATGATAATCCACCATTAGACACGTACACATAGTTTGAAATTACCAAAAGACACAGAACGATCCCCCTTTGCTCATGTAGCTCTCCATTTATTGGCAGGAGCAAGCTCAATGGACTGTCNTATCCCGAAAAACCATCCATAAAAGATAGCAAGGCATGTCTGGNTTCATCAATGTAGGTTCACCAACGGATGACATGTTCATAGCCTCCACATGGCAAACCACAGATGATTACGAAGGTATGACAAAATTCCTTGACATAGAGGCCGAAAACATCACCAAAGATCCGTTAGCTGAAACCCCCATTACCATGCCTAATGGGGAGATCAAAGTATTAAAATTAAGCGTCATACTACAACCACAACTAGCGAAAGACATTGAGAACGTACTTAGGGAAAACATGAAAGCATTCGCTTGGTCCTACACGGACATGCCCGGGCTAGATCCTAGA
>MNCI01027230.1:40490-111454 GCA_015680685.1 Gnetum montanum | reverse complement strand
GACATCACATGGCTTGTAGTCAGAGGGGATTCACAATTGGTCGTAAACCAAGTTACAAATATTTACACATGTAAAGCCCAACACTTACAATCATACTGTGACTTGGCAAAACACCTAATGAGGCGGTTCGAAAACATTGATGTGCAACACGTCTCTCGAAACGATAACACCATCGCAGACGCGTTAGCCACATTAGCACTAAATATATCACCCAACATGTTCCATGCCCTACCAAGCTCCATAATCAACTGTACCGAATCAATAATCGATACCCCCGACACATTGCCAATTGCATCTGTTAGTACAACACACGTGGTGGAATGGTATGATGACATAAAAGAGTACCTTCTACACGGCGAAACACCACGACATCTAACGTATGCACAGAAAGATGCGATGCGGAAATGTTCTAGGCAATACACCCTCGTAGGGGACACACTATGTCGTCGATCCTACGAAGGCATATTGCTAGCATGCGTTAGTAGCACTGATGTCCAAACAATAGTTGAACAAATACATGACAGACTATGCAGAGGACACATAGCGCCAAAAGCCATGGCCACGAAAATAAGATGATTAGGCTATTATTGGCTGCATATGGAATATGACTGTCTCTCCAACGTTAAAACATGAGACACTTGCCAAAAGCATAGTAACCTAATCCATGTCTCACAGAACGAGTTGCACACAGCGCAAATCACGTGGCCCTTCCAAAAATGGGGATTGGACCTTATTGGCCCAATAACACCCTCATCTTCGGCAGGGCATGGTTTCATCATAACCGCCACTGAATATTTCACGAAGTGGGTAGAAGCTGTTCCCCTTTGAAAAACCACATCTAAACATGTGTGCAATTTCATCCTTGAAAACATAGTAACTCGTTTCGGCATTCCCATGACAATCATCACTGACAACGGGCCGCAATTTAGCAGTGCTGAAACAAAAACTTTTTGCGACAGTCTGGGGATCAAACACTCGTTTTCCTCCCCTTACTATCCTCAGAGCAATGGGCAAGCAGAAGCAACAAATAAGACGATCATTACAATACTTAAGAAAATGCTAACCCAGAGCAAAAGGAAATGGCACGAGCAATTAATGTACACATTATGGGCATACCACACTACACACCAAACGTCGACAGGTAAAACGCCATATAGTCTTGTTTACGGTTTAGAAGCTGTTTTACCTCTGGAATTATAGGTGCCATCGCTAAGGATCACACTCTCCGGACTCCTCGACGATGAGCAAAACAATAATCTACGTATCATTGACCTCAACTCGGTGGAAGAGGAATGTGTATGCGCGCTTGACCAAATCGAATGGTATCAAAAGTAGCAACAATGGTGACATCAACATGACATCAACAAGCGCCCAATCAAAGAAGGTGACTTCGTGCTCAAGGCTGTTCGGGAGCACCCAGACAAATTCTCAGCCAACTGGGAAGGGCCTTACCTGGTCATCAAAGCATTCGATAATGGTGCATTCAAGCTAGCCAACATGGAAGGGAACGAGCTTGCCAATCCAACCAATCACCTGTATCTAAAACTGTTCTACGTTTGAGTACAAGTTCAGGTACGTGTAAGTCCTGGAATTATGACTATAAACTGATATCACAGCTCGTCCTGGAATCATGATGATAAACTGATACCACAGAATAGTCCTGGATTATGACTTAAAACTAATACCACAACGTCCGCAAGGACAATAAACTGGCATCCGTCAGGCATGACAGTAAACTGCCACCGTCACGACCATCAGAGTCCGCTAAGACTATAAACTAGCTAGCCTCTTCACAGTCCGCTAAGACTAAAAAATGGCAATGTGATGTCCACCACGACGCTAAACAGGCAATGTCCAACGCGTTATGACATAAAACTAACCCATGATAATCCACCAAGACTGTAAACTGGCAAGTTCACATCCGGCACATCAATCCGCTGTCATGATCATTCATCAGCTTCACTATATCGCTCGCCATCAATCGCCCTTATCAATACTGTTGTCATCTACATATAGTGTCTGCCATCCTTCAGCACCTCTGCGCCATCAGCCGCCATGTAAGTCTAAGCTCGTCTATTCGCTCACGGTTTTCTTGTCTCCTTGGCGTTACGTTTGCAGGATGACACTTGGAAGTTTCGCACAAAGATGCTCTTTGTCACGAGCAGCAAGATAAGCCAATGTTCGCAGCATACCTAGCAAGACTAAATCAAACCATTCACTAGTACATCCCCATTTATCGACAAAATTATCTATCTTGGCATCCCCTTGACACACCCGGTACATTTAAAACATTGTACCACTTTAAAACAGCTGCAACACACAGCACAACACCTACGCATGAGTACAAAGGTAAAGCAATGTTTTGCTACAAAAAAAAACGATGGGACCCCAGGCACTTCCCATATAAGCCCCAGGCAGGAAGGTAGTCGTCTCAAAACCAAGTACTCATATCCAAAATAGTCAAGAAACATCCTGTTGCATGGCTTTGGCTCCCCACCAACAGGTTCCCCTGAACACTGAACATGAGCCCTGTTCTCTCAAAGAATGTAACACATCCTTCCATGGCTTTGGCCCCGTCAACAAGTTCTCTTGAAAACTAACCGAGAGTCCTGTTCCGCCAAAGGACGCACATTGCATGTCTGAACTCCGAGTCTGCTAAAACATTGGCTATTGACAAAGATCAGCATGCCACATACCCAAGCATCCCCTGTCCATGGCACAATTCCTTGGGCAGTCACCAATCCCCACGATCTTTATCCTCCTACCAGCTACAAATGTCACTTTCCCGATCCCATCTACTACTGAACACGGTGCGATGACGTCTCGTCGAGTGGCAGTGGGCAACCTCTTTATCAAGTTGCTTATGGTGTTTTGCACTTCTTTGTCGATGCTTCTCGGGTCGATTCCTCCAAGCATCAACAAAGAGGGGCCAATGAAACACCACAAAATTTGGCGCTTAGTACTTGTCTGACACCGAAGAAGGACCCTAAGACCCACAGACGACCTCGACTACATGAAATGCCATACATGGCAATCTTGGGACTTGAAATACTTGGTTTTCACTAAGTATGTTGCGCCAGCGTATACGCCCAAGTTCACACCTATAGCGTATACGCCTAGCACCCTACAACGTATACGCCCGGCACTCCAGCGTGTACGCCCAGGTACTGCCGATGCATACGCTCGATGACAAGAGCTCCAATGATAGCATGAAGACAACACCAAAGAGCAAGGATTGAAGCAAGTGGGCATCCTTCGGCGTATACAACCAACGAATATGACCAGCACCCTTCGGCGTATACGACCAACGTATACGCGCAACATTCATCAGCGTATACGCCCAGCATTCACCAGCGTATACGCCCAACACAGCATCTCCACCCAAGTTCACACGCCCGCCTCACACAGCGTATACGCCTGACAGATGTAATATATTGTATTTTTATAAAGTGTGTGCACCCAGTCAACGCGCCACGTGTCGCCTAACCCGAGTCTAGCGTAACAACCTGTATATAAACCCCGATTTCCCACTTCACCCTGGTCGGTTGGCAAAATCTCGGAGCATACCAGAGAACATTTACACTGCGCACAAGAGCTGAAACCCTCTTATGCTAGAGAGCCCTGTACGCTGTATAGACAGTCTCTATGCTCCGCCTGCCTTGCGAACCAGCCGAGTCATTCCTGCATACGCTGGGGCTTTTCGTCCGCCTTGTGTTCCCTCACGACTGCGTTAGACCGGTGCACTGTACTTTGACTCTGCAATACCATTGTTTACATTTTCTGCATAAGATTGTTTACAGTTTTACGTCAACTTGGCCCACGCATTCTGTTTACACCCATTTACGCTTACGCTCCGTTTGCATCTGTTTTACGCTGTTTACGCCCGTTTACGCCGTTTACGCATAACCCAGCGTATAGCACCTTTGCATATGTGCGGGTAAATCCTTGTCTGATCCGCGTGCGGACCACCCAAGGTACTCTACCTTCATGCATTCCAGCTTGCCCTCAGGTGAAGGCAGGGTCTTCTGTTCTCATCCTGCGATCCCACGGTCTCTGTTTTCCTTCCAGTCGGAGACCGACGATTTCAGCCGATACAATACCTAGAATGGAGAAGGATGGATCAATAGGGAATGATTAGGGTGTGACATCAAGGGGACCTACGAATTCTCTTTGGTGGCATTTTTGGGAGTTATCATGCAATGTGGTTGTACTAAGATCCTTGTAGATCTAACGAAAAATGGGAGTAAGTGTAATCAAAAGGGCACTCAAAAATCAAATGCTATTCTAGGGGGTCCCACTAGAAAGACATCCACCCATGCCTGACAGTTGACGACTTCTCTAAATTCAGCAATTGAAAAAAAAACAAAGTGCCACAAAGCAAAAATCACTCCTCCCTTGAACAAAATGCCAAGTGATCATATGCCTTGTTGTTATGGTACTCTCATAAGTCACTCATCATGGGATGAAACAATGCGGTGTCACTGATTAGAGGAATAGACTTGATCCTAATCTTGGAACGACAGGTTAATGACACATTAATCATGCTTTACATGTCAAATTCACTGTGCCCTGGGCCCGTTACCTCATGTCCCAATTTCTATAATCCCTTCTGTAGTCTGTCTCATCTCGCTGTCCATGTAATTGTAGCTCATGTCTCTTATAGCATGGAATTCTTACCTCATCTTGGTGATACTTACATGTGTGTTTTGAGAAATCAATGTGGATTACATTTAACCCTTTGAGTGCCCACGGACACTTTTAAGTGTGGCTATGTAAGCGCATTATAGGTTGGAACCTACTTTGGGGAGGATCCACTTGCATAATTTTTGTAATTTTCATTCATAACCCATCTTCCACACACCATTTATTACCCTTAGCATATTTTCAACGATGTTCTTTCCCTTATTACTATCCCTCCAAATTCCAACATTCCTATGAACCATCACATGGCCTTTTTCTCTCCCTGACCACTTGAAGCCTTTAGCGATCAATTCCCCCCACATATAACTATTTTTGCCTTCAAAACTAACTAAATTACCCTGGAACCCTTTAACACTTGTCCACATGTCCTTAGTTTCCATCATTCATTTCAGAAAAATCCTCAAAATTCAGTATATTCCCTCAGGCCTTAACATTGATAAGCCACAATATTGCATCACAACAACCTATATATACATGACCCCACCAAACCACTTGCCATCACTTTCAACTATTTATGCGGGGGAGTTTTTCAAATTTCTCTCTATGACTTGTGATTGTGCGTCCCTTGCTTTCATACCTATATCTCGCTCACTGGTCCTTCGATTTTCATTTCATCTGAACCTACTTGAACCTAGAGTTTTTAGCTTAATCATGGGGGAGGGACACATGCTGAATAGTGCATAAATTTTTTGAAATTTTTGATTTCCCAAAGGACATTATCAAGGGTAATTAGTTATAACATTAAGGATAAATGTGCCAAAAATAATTTCATCCCCTTAGTTAGACCAGGGAAACTAAAATTGGAAACCACCTAAGTAAAAAAGACTCACTATTATAATCTTTTGGGAAACATCACATGGAAATAAAATAAAATCATTAAGGAAAATAGTAAGGTATAACCTAACTTTGGAAATAACCTTACTAACGATTAGCCCCGTGTGATTGCAGATGGTCCCGAAACGTAGACAACAGGAAGGTCCTACTCAAGGTGGGAGCAAACAACCTAGGAGAGGTGAAGGATAAGTTCTTGTTGGACAGCATGCAGAGTAGGAGGAATAATCAATTAACATTCACCAAGAGGACCTTACTACTATACAATCAAGGTAGGCAGAAGGAAGAGCTGTTGTAATGCCTGAACAGGGACAACATCTCACATTGCCCCAGGATTGTGTTCAGGCTATCCATGAAAGGTCCACATTCATTGTAGTGATTGTGGAATTCAATTTTGAATCTTTCGCAAAGTTTTCTCTAGAGGCCATTAGGGACCACCTCAAAGGGTTCCCATTGTGGCCTATCCTCTCTAAAAGCGGTGCCTAATACTTGGGGGAAATGTACCAATTTTGGCACAATAGGGAACAAGGCACCACGGCTAACATTTGTGGTGTGATAGTCGATTTCTTTTTTCAGGCCATTTTGAAAGTATTAAACCTTTCAAATATAGGGCCAAAGGTTGCTCAGTTGTCTACCCATTTAGACCCTAATGTGCAACAAGTTTGGTTGGAAAGGGAATATGGCAAGAAAGAGAAGATATTTGGAGAGTTGACAACAGAAGAGAGGATCTACTTCAAAATAGAGACTTATCACCTCTTCCCCACAAAGGATTTAAAAATAATTTCAACATATGTGATAAGAGGATGTGCAGTGTTGATGGGGAAGGTTAACACTAACCTACCTCACCTATATTTTATGGAGATCCTAAGGCAATTTGAAGAATGGAAGATAGGGAAGCTTGTGTTTCCCTTCCCTTGTCTTATCAGAAGGCTATGCAGACATGCTGGTATCAGAGGATACACCAATGATGTCCTCCGAAAAGCCCAAAATGCTTCATATGTTGAACTGGTTAAGCCACCAGCTATAAGGAAAATCACTGGTGAAATGTTGGGACTAGAACATGAAAAGGAACAAATGATAGGGCCGACTATAACTCAACTTGTAGGGTCCATCCAACTTCTAAGCATGGGACCTAGCCAACAACAAGAAGTAGGGCCTAGCATGGGCTAGCAAGATCAACCAGCACCACTGCCCCAAGATTACAAACCATTGATGAGCCATCTCCGGGCCATTGCTGAGATGGTCAGTTGGGGAAGTCGTGATGATGCAAATCTCTTCCACATCATCGACGATGTCATACAGTCCATGATTTCTTTGGATCACACAAGGGAAGAAGTGTCCATCCATACAGGAGGAGAGGAGAGCACTTGGTCATAACAGATCTCATGGAACGTTGCATCTTTTCAAGTGCAATTAGAAACTGGTGAAGGCACCACAGTGGTGGTCATGTAGCACCAGGATGCAGTAGGAGCCATAGAAGTGGTCATAGAACACATTAAGGAATCATTCAATGTACCTGTTGTGCCACCGGTAGACCTTACAGGTGCATGGGATGCTCAAACTCTGGTCGGAACCTCAATGACTCCTGTGGAACATGAGGATGCACTTGATTGATTATTACAAATAGGACAGGTAATGACGTCCTTGTTTGACATCCCTTAGGATGTTACAGCAATTTAATCAAACCTCATTTCCACCAAAGGGAAGCTAGTCTTACCAGAGATGAGGGCCAAGCATGCTGAAGCAGAGGTGCAAAAATTGTAAGAAAGGCTCATGGCCCTATAAGAAGCACAGCGGGACCCTTTGTAATTTGTTTTCATAGACCAGCTGGACACTTTCAAAACTGAGCAACTGACCAAACCATTGATGAAAAATAAGAAGGTGACAAAAGAAAAAGAGAAGGCTATTTGGGATGCCTTTGCAACACAAGCGCAAACTTATATGCATACCAAGGCACTCAAGGCCTTACAAGAGAAAAATAAGCAACTTGTTGCCGACAACCTTCAATTAACCTATGTGGAAAAGTAAAAGAATGTTCTCAAAGAACATTTTTAGTAGTTGTGAGAACAATTCATCCAGGTCAACTAAGACATGAATCGTTTAGCCAGGGAAAATTGAACCCTCTTAATGAAGGAGGTATGTGCCATCTGCAAAAAGACAGCTATTGAAATAAGCATGTGGCAAAATGAAGCTAAATGACATGAAAAGCTAAAGGAGCACTTCTGGGACCAGGTGGGGATGTATAAGAAGATCATTAAGAAGGATATCCATATGGCCAAGGCCCACATCAATGCTATCAGTGCTCAACACACTAACTGGCAAGCCATATTGGACACATATGCATTTTCCCACCAAGCGGAAGTTAAGAACCAGGACCTACAGATCTAAGACCTTACTGAATATATGGAGTTGGAAAACCTACGGTATGCCAACCTCACCATGTTAATAGTAGGATTCTCGAGAATAGAGCTCAAGCAATAGGTAGCCACCACCTACATCAAATATGAAATAGAATTTGTAGAACACAAGAAGATATTGCAAAATCTAGACATTGAAAATTCTAAACTTGAGGTGGTCAAAGCAAGCTACCAGGGATAAAAAGGTGTCGCAATAGACTTGGCTTGACAGCTTGCAGATTTTCAAGAATACAAAGACAATGCTAGAGCCTACAAGAAGGAATGATAGGTATTTATGGCTTGGTATGTCAAGGCAAATCAAATGTTTCCACAACTACCCTACCCATCGGAGGTGCCAACTCCATCAAACATTGGAACATTAGCATGGATGGTGCAAAACCCTTGAACCGAAGAGGAGAAACTCTAGGCCATACTTCAACACCATCATGTCCCAAGACCTAGAGCACAAGACAAGGGAAAGGCACCCATGGAAGAGACACCGCCATCAGGAACTACATGAGCTCCATAAATTTTGTAGGTATAGGATTTCCTTTTGCATTCTTTGTGTTGTGTCTCAATTTTGTTCTAATTCCACACTACGGCATGAACCCATTCTCACCAGTCAATAATCCCATACCTATCCACTATGTAATCAATGGAGCTTGTTCTCACTGTAACTCAAGGATAAATTTTCATTCAGCCATGGGGGTATGATGAGTTATCATTTTATTTGCTGCGATATCGCATACGTGATATTGCGTACGTGATATCATGTACGTGATATCACAGCCTATCTCCTCATCTATAAATAAGAGGTAGACAGATCTGAAGGAAAGGGTGGCTTAGTTTTTTGGAATTTATTTTAAGTGTTAGTTTTAAGTAGTTCTTCTCTCAACCCTTCTCTCCCAGTGCATGCCCACAGGGTGGTGATTGTAATTGTACGACATCCTTATTCAAGTGTGATGTACTTGGACACGCACATGACCGGCAATAAAGATCGAGATTACTTTATCATTGTAGCATTCACTTAGCTTATTTATTTATTTAATTTTTATTTACTACTTTCTTAGTTAATATCTCTTCACCCTAAACTCCTAGTAATGCGAAATGAGTATGACTTAATCATTAGCATTCAAGTGTGACTACTTGGTAACCCAATAGCATACCTAGGCCATGTGCTTGGTAATCCTAGTGGTAGTTGTGCATGAGGTCCAAGATGTGTATAGATGATTAAGGAACGAATGCTCATTGCACTTAGGCTAGTTTAGATTCTCTCTCACCCCGTCTCTCTCTTTCCTAGTTTAGTTAATATTCTTTACCATCATACCCAGGAGTAGCATTAGTGTAGAAACACATCATACACCTCACTCTGGACTAAACCATATGTGATAAAGCTAATACTAGTCTAGGTGGGAAGACAGCAAGCTATAATCTATGAATAACTATCTAGATACCACTAGTCTGTCTTTGGAGTTCAACCAGATCACACATGAAACGCTCGTATTTGTATGGTTGAGTGTAGGGGTACCTCGCCACTCATCAGACTTTACATGTCTTGACATTTTAATATTTCATTATTTATTGGTTTATCATCTAACCCATTTTTTTAAGTTTTGGACATCACTAAAAAGGGGAAGATTGTTGACCTTTTGGTATTTCAAAACCTTAAGAAAATTGAAGAAGAAGGATGTTGGTATGGTTATTGTGTTTATAGGATAAGAACATGGAGACCACAAGGAGAGCCCAAGAAATTACATCTACAAAGAGATATTTAAGTGAAGACCACATGGACCTAAGTGGAAGCAAGGACAAAGATGAAGACTACAACAAATGGAAGAAGTTCCTAAAATAAAGGATAAGCCAAATCAACAAAAGGAAGCCTTAGGAAGCAAAGCCCAAAAACTAAGAAGACATCTACAAAAAGCAAAAGGAGTCTTGGCTGAAGTACAAAAGAACTAGAGAAGATGTCTTGGAAAAACAATAGATGTCTACCAACAGGAGAAGAAAAATTGAAACAAATTGAAAAACATACCATTTATTTTGAGAGAAATGTTCATAGTAGATGAGAAATAGAACCTTTCTTTGTAGTCTAGAGAAGGGATGGTTTTGGGAAGGAATAGAAAGAAAATAGAAAAATAAAAAAAAAGATAACTAGAATCTACCAATTAGTAACATGTTCAAAGAAGAACTAGGTGACTCAAAGGATGCTCATGAGGAGTTGTGTTTCCTTGATCTTTGATGTGTATGTGTGATTTCCTTGATAGATGTCCAAAATGATGTCTATGGTCTTCTATGTATTGACTAAAAAATGTTTCATAGTTTATGAAGAAACAATGCACTAGGACCCACGAAGAAGATTTTGAAAGCTTCTAGATGGTGAGTTGTTGATTTAATGTCAAAATGATGCCTAATTTTAAAATTGATATAAAAATAAAAATGAAACCATGATATTGTTAAAAACATTGCCAAATGATGTAAAAAGTATGAATGATGGTAGGTAATTACTAAGGAGATGTATTTTGCACCTATGCTTCCAAATAGCTAAACGAAAGTTGAGTATTAGTACAACATAAACATCGTCTTTATTAATGTACTTTGTAATTCATTTTGTTGTAAGAGAAATACCCTAGTTCTAATAATTAATGAGACAAAGTCTTCCATCTTTCTTGCTACTAGTGCAAATATCCCAAGTGACTCTAGAAAATCCTTTTCTATGTTTCTTAGTAGACTAAAGAAATTAATGCATAATATAATTAATTTTATCATAAGAAATTTTAGAAGGAGCCCAATAACTAGATTAATAAACATTAGTTGATTAAAGCTTCTACTTAATAGCTAAAAATTTGTCATTAAAGATGAGTTATTTTCATTCCATTTAGCACAGTTTTTTTTCAATTTTATTAGGCACATAATTTCATAAAATAGTGAGATTAGGTTTAAAATAAAAAGGTATTCCTAAAATTTTGAAGAGAGAATCTTTTTTTAAGATTTTTGAAGGCTTATGAGTAAGCTATTGATTAATATTAACATTATAATATATAATATATTTCTACCAATTGATACAAGAGGAAAATAACATGCAGTAATCCTTCATTATAGCTAATAGAATATTGATATGGTATAGAGAATTATTAATCATAATGAAACATCATTTGCAAAGTTCATCCTAAGTAATTGTGTACCTTGATCATGAATTGAAATTCCCTTAATTATATTCCTTTGTAGATCATAATGTAGATTATGTAAAAGAAAGTTTGTAGCAATAATAAAAATATAGCAAGTTAAAGGAAAATCTTGATGAATTAATTATTAAAGAGAAAGTGATGAATTGAATGCAAAATTTCTAACAACATGGTCATTAATATGAGTGAGTAGGATATAGATAAGATATATAACAAAATTAGGAATCCTAATTTATAGAGACAAGAGATAATAAATTTCTATTCAATCATGTCATAAGTTTTAGCATAATCTAACTTGATAAAAGCAATGTCCTAGTTAATATTAGAAGCCCAGTACATTCTCTTCCAAGCTACAATAACATTACTTAAGAGTCAACCAACACAAAGCTAATATGGTGCAACACCCTTCCTTACAAAAATGATGTTTCCTAATCATACGCAAAAGCCAACACCCATTACCACTCCAACACAAGACATAAATGATAAACCTATCATTGTGGAGAGACAAAAAAAATCCATGCATCATTAATAGTAAAGGGTGCATTTGTGGACTAGAAATTCAAAATATTAACACAACGCACAACAAAGTTAAGGAAGAAGTGTGTGAGCAAAAACCATTCTATGTAGTAGCCACTAAACCAAAAGATACCCAATGGCTTGAAAATGAGAATATAAAATTGTTTCAAAGATGCATGAAAGTAACTGATTTGCTTATTAGTTCTATACTTAAGAAACTAGACCAAACAAAAGACTTAAACGCATACATCTTACACTCTGATTATACACTAGAAAAGAATATTAAACATAAAGATCCAAGAATTAAAATAGAAAATCAAGAAGAAGAAGCAAACACATTTGGATCCTCCAAAATGGAAATACCTTCAAGTCCACATGAAGATACATCTCCGAATGATCCAAATGAGACTACCACCAATGTTAAATGTGCTACCACATGATTAATTAAATTAGTAACAGTGATAGATGGTAAATTAGTGGTGTATAACCAAGGGATTATGCAGTCCATCTTCTGAATGTACGATAATAAGATAAGTTGTGGGGGAGATGCTCCATCCTAGTTCAAGAACTAATAAGTGTTTTTCACTTTTTTTTATAATTTTTTATCAATTTCCTATTTCTTCCAAAATTTATTGATTCTTAATATGTTTTTCATTTCTTAACATTTTTCTTTTCTTAATATTTTTCTCTTTTCTTTAGTCATTTTCTTTATGTTTTATGAATGTTTTTTTTATGCTTCTATTAATAATATTACTAGTCATGATGTAGAAGTCAATGCTATGTGTTGGATTTTTCTACTATGTTATCAAGATGATTGGGTAAGTAATTATGTAAAGCAGTGAGACCACCTTGGCCATCCCTCCAATTCTTTGAATATAAGGTCTTTTTTATGGAAACAATTTGGTTCTTCTTTCATGAAACTAAAATTAATCAATGATCATTGTACAAGTGGGAATGGCAAAAGGTGTGACCCTTATTCTCTTCTTGACCTCCTTCATATGGTTTATGACTCCTCTTGAAATGTAGCATCACTCCTTCATCGACTAATAAATAAATACGAAGTTATGTTTTTGCGTGGTGTGGTTCCCACTTCAACAAAATTTAAAATCCAAAAAAAATGGGATAAAAAGTGAAAAAAAAAATAAAATTCAAAAAATCAAGAAAAATGAATAATAATAATAATAATAATAATAATGGAATTTAAAAGTACATCCCTTATACATAATAATGGGCTACAAGCATTCGTTATGGGGCTAGAAAGACATGTTACCCATGCCTAAAGGCACCCCTCTAACTAATGCCCTTCCTTCCTTCTTCCCTTTTTTTTCTTTAGAGTGATGATTGTTCTTTGAGGTGGTTGTGGACTCATGGTAGTTTGTAGGAAGGAACACATTAATGCAAGGTCATTTTTCATGGTCTGGACTTGGTATAAACTTGGATGGATAGGTATGCTAATCATTTTAATCACATTTTTTATAATAACCTATTGTGGACAAGGTCAATTACTTTATATCTTAATCTTTGAAATCCCTTCTCATCCCATTATTCACCTCACTGCTACATCTGATTATGAACCTTTTGGCTTTGTTTAGTATAGTGCAACATCCCAACCACAGTAGTTGTGTGTTGTTTGGAATAAATACATGATTTACATTTAACTTATAAAATTCCCACAGACATCTATAAAAGTGGTTATGAAAGGGAATTATGGTAGGAGCTTACTATGGGGAGGATCCACATGCATGACTTTTGTTGATCATGGCTTTGAACTAACCTTCACATGTTCTAGAACATCAATGATCATTTCTATAAATTTATGCATTAATTTGAAACTACTTCTCATCCCTTTCAATTATTTTTTTATTTTTTTCCTACTCTTCTATTAAAGTATCCTTCAAGTTCAATATTTCTTGTCCATCTTCTAAATTAGACCTTTGGTTTCAATTGTTTGAAAACTTGTGTGCTTTCGAAGTTACACTTATTAGTCATGGGAGCTAGGGATGCCTGCTTTGAAATTTTTCCAACATCCTATTTTCGAACATCATGGTAACTAATAGTAATTGATCAAAATAATGTGAAAAACTTGATGATTTTAGTTACCTCATAGTCTTGGACATAGTATGCTATCATCATCTTGTGCTTAAACGAAAGTAAGGGATCCAAAAGGGTTAATTATTAAGGAAAATTTACCAAAACTAATGTTGATCCTTTAGTAACTATAGGTGATGTTAAGAGAAATGCCAAAGGAAGAAGGTCTTTTGCCAATCATAAAAATGAAGCCAAGAGGGGAACAATAGAGGATATGCCCATGGCCAAATCATAGCACGTCCAAGATAGCAGCTCAAACTTCACATGTTTGCTAGATCCATGGGACAATGAGAAGAAATTTTAGTCCACCCTTCAAGAATGTTCTATATAACTAGAGAAGCATCTACATAACAATCAAGGTTGGAAGTATACCACCACTAGCAACAAAAAAAGAATCATCTTCAACAGATTTTTGAAGACCTCTGTATATTTTGTAATATTTAATGTTTGTCTAGTCTTTTTGTCACTCTATCATTTTGTATGCATCCACTCAAATAAAATTTTATAATGTAGCAGAGTTAGTTAGTAGTTAATGTCACTAAATAATCCCATATGTTTATAATATTTTGTAAGGGACTTATTCCTTCTTTTGTTCACTCAAGGACAAGTTTTCATTTAATTATGGGGGTACGATGAACCATATTTTGTTTGCCTCCAATATTAGATATTCAATATTAGAGGCTTAATATCGGATACCCAATATGAGGGCCCAAGAAGTGATATTAGTCATATGATATTATGGCATGTGTGCTGGCCTATAAATATAATGCTTGGACACATGGTTTGGACATAGGTTTTGTCAATAAAGTAGCTGAACTCTTGCGGTTTTATTTCATAGTCTTAGAGAATAGTCAGTAAGTGCCTACAATGTGGATCTAATCAATTGTATGGAATCTTATTTGAGTGGAAATGTACTTGAACACATTCCATGAATGGTAATAAGATCAAGATTGATTCTTATTCATTACAACACTTTGACTTAGATTAAATTTAATTTTAATGCAATTTATATTCCATGTACTTAGGTAATATCTACATTTCCATGCACATTAATGAATTGGTAGAATGAGCATGACCATTTTTGAGCATAAACACATATTTGCTTGGTAATCTAAGCAGTGCTATTGCTTAGTTTTCCTAGTAGCATAGCACTTGGTAATCCCAATAGTGGATACGTGCATTCATGATGTGTATGGCAAGTTGGGAATGGACACTCATTGCTTGTAGGATAGGTTAGAATTTACTTTCCATTGTTAATTAGTATAAATAATTGATTTCTTTATTATCGTTAAGAGTAGCATAAGGTTGAGAAACATTAATTATCATATGCCTCACTTTGGACTAAATCATATCTTATCAAGCTACCATTACCCCAAGTGGATTGACAACAAACTACAACCAAGACATAAAGATATAGATGCACAACGAGTCTCATCCATGGAATTTGATTAGATCATGTGTGACACTTGTGATTCATATGGTTGGCCATAGGGGTACCTCACCAGTCATCACTAACTAAGCACACTTAAAACAAATGTCTTAAACCATAACATGGCTTTAAATAAAAATACAACATCATTTGCAAAGGAACTACGGATAAGCAATGATAGAATTGAAGAAGTAGAAGATTAGAGTATGTCAATGAAGACAAGGATCTCATATGCTCATTATGATTCTTACTATCATAATTTTACATTTATCTTTCATCAAGATAGACAACTTAGGTGAAGAGATCTACAAGGAAACATTGTTCTATGACCAAAGCATTTAAGATCCATTATGCTTCAAACTACTCTCATGGAGATGAGACTATGTGAAGCACTTGGAGGGTATCATGAAACCAAATATATGATCTGACCATATGAATCCATTAACAAGTAGCTAAGGAAAGACAATGCCATGGAAAACTGACATGAACAAGGCAAGGAAAACATAGTCAAATCTAATATTGTCTTGGAGGAGCTTGATGGAGATGCCTTCATTGTTGAACTCCACCAAAATCATGAGTTCCAGTTACAAACACCTATCATGCGATTGGAGGAACTTATTAGGAATAAATCACACTCTGAATTAGCAAAGATACTCAAGTAGGAGGTAAAATACTTAAAGCACAATTAGGACTTAAGGCCAAGAGTTCCTATTAGATCTCACAAAGAAGAACATCAAAGTTATCATAGGAGGACAAGTTGAAAACATTCTCCTACTATCTCATTTGCATTCTCATAATCATTAGAAGAATATGATAGAAGGAAGCAAAGGTACAAGGACTATGATAGGAATGAGAGGAGAACTCATGACCATCATGACCATTACTCAGGACATTTTGATTTGGGAGATGAAGAGTATGAGTAGAACAAATAATGGAATTGCAAAAATCATGAAAGGGATTAACACAGAAGGGGGCACTAGTACAATCGAGTGCACAAACCAAATCAAGATGATGAACCCCTGATGGCAACTTAAAGCATGATTCACATATAGGAAGCTATACACATTCCAACTAGACATGTGGGGGATAGTTGTATCAAATGGCTTGATGTGAACAACATGCCAAGATTTGAAGGTGGTTATAATGCTTATCCACAACACCACCTTTAAGCTTTCCACGATTCCTACATCCTACAAAACATTGAAAGTGACTAGAAAAAGTTAAAGTTGTTTCCAAAAATACTTGTGAAAGAGGCAAAGAGCTGGTACTGATTCCTCAAACCGAAATCAATTAGCAGATTGAGTACCATGCTAGAGATTTTCAATCACAAATACCAAACCTACTCACTGGTGTCTAACTTAAGAAAGAAAATAAAAGGATGTAAGAAAGGAACTCATGAGATCCTTAATGAGATAATGGATAGATACTATTCATTACTACATAGATACTTAGGCCATGGATTCTCACAGAAGGAAGAACTAAGGCACACTGTAGATGGGTTACAAAATAAAACCAGGGATGTCTAAAATGACTACCCATCATATCTAGAGGTTAACTGATCAAGTGGTGAAGGAAGAAGGTGAATTGAGAAAGAGAGAATCTGTTGAGTATAACCAAGACCCATCAATTAGAAAGAAAGATGCAAGAGTTTGTGATACCCAAGAAGAGGAAACCTTGGAATAAGAAATCCTAAAGAAGACTCTATCAATTTAGAAAATTGTAATTGATATTGCAATGAAGGTAGAGAAAATATGGGACTTAGTAGATGACAAATTCACAACTACATTAAAGATGATGGAGGAAAGATCAGAAAAAGCCTTTGGAAAGTGCAAAGACAAGAAGAAGAGAAAAGATCTTGGACAAAAAGGTAAAGTAACTACAATGGCTAAGTGTTTAGACACTAGCTCCATTAAGGAGGAAGGATGTACCATGTGTTAGTATGAACATCCCAAGGGATGTTTCCTAGTGATGGCACATTTATAGGAAATGGGGGCATAGACACTTAATCCTAAATTTGTCAAGAAACAAATGCCTAGAATGTACCTTATTTCCAAGGTAATTATAGGTAGAACTTCCAACCAACATACCATCCTAGTGGAGCTTTGCCACAACCACAAGAGCAATACCATCAGTAGTGGTAATAGCCCCAATCATGAGCCATGCCACCCCCTTGCCAACACTACACATATCAATAGCCTGATCCTTATGGATATTACGTCCAGCATCTAATCTCACTAGCAAATGAAACTCTTCAAACTCTTCAATACTATCTGATTGAGTACCCTAGACCAATGCCACCAAGAATTGATCCCAACTCAAACATGCATCCACAAGTAGCTGATTCATCAAATCTAACTCATTGTTTACCACCAATGCCACCACCTATTATGCAAGGTGAATTGTCATTACAACTATAGTAGAGAAGAGCTCCAAGGGTGGTGAACATACAAATGGAGGATCTTGCTAGCAACACTAAAGGCTAAAGGAAGAAACTTCTTTTCTATAGGACAAGTCCTGAAAAGGATGGTAGAGTTAGAACTTCATTAAAACAAGCTTCTTCAACAATAGATTCTCTTACCAAAAACAAGCTTCCAACATCATCAAGCACAAACATGGAACCTGTCATGCTTACAAAAGTAGTCACAGACTAGATTAAGGTAGGACCACTCCCTAAGAAGAGAATTGATCTAGGATTTTCTTTGATTTATCTATGAGGAGTTGGAAATTTACCATGCAAAGCTTTATTAGACTCAAGTTCCAAGGTAAATTTGATCACTTACAAAACATATCAAGCATGGAACCTACCATCCTTAAAGGAGTGCAATATTAGGTTGGAGCTTGCAAATCAATTTATTGTCATTCCTTTGGGACAAATAGAGAATGTGGTGATCACTATCAATGGGTGGTCTTATCCAGCAGACTTTATTATAATCAATGTAAAAAATAAAAACAAGGAATTTCCAATTATCATGGTGATGACATGGCTAATCATAATCGATGCTAAGTTACGTATGAGAGGTTTATCTATTGAAATCTCTAAGGAAGACAAGCATAGAGCCATACATATGTAGCAGATTCCATGCATTACTATTGAAAGCAAAGAATTTAGTTGTTAACCAACCATTCAAAATGTCAACACGATCACCATACCAGTCCACTACAATAGTGAAAAGAAAACGTGTGCAAAAGAAAGAGTAGGGAACACCAAACTAAAATACACCTACTGGCTAATAATTAAGAACCTTCAACTATCCAGAATATGCATGGAACAATCTGATTCACTTATTAATTTCCATTCTAAGAAAATGACTCCAATTGAAAGCTCAAAAATAAAACTACTAACTCATAATCATAAATCAAAGGGAAAATAAAACAAGGACTTAGATGATCAAAACTCAACTACCATCAAGATTAAATGGGATGGTAACCAAAATTTAAATCACTAAAGAAGGTAAGTGAACCACCTAGAGTGTATGATCTAGGAGATTTAGGGAGCATCTTCTAAACACTCACCCATGAGTTCAGTCGTGGGAGAGATGTTTATCTTGATTTATGAATTAATAAGTGTTTTTCAATATATTTTTTTGTTTTTTATTTTATACTTTTTACATTCTTTTCATTTTTCAAAATCTTTAATATTTTCTTATTCTTTTATACTTTTTCATTTCTTTAATCTTTGATATTCTTTGATGATTTTTCATTCTCTGACATTTTTCATTATTTATAGCTTTTTTGAATTCTTACTATCTTTTTCATACTTTTTTTTCATTTTCTTTGTAAATATTCTTGATTGCTAATAAAACACATTAAGAATAAAGGCAAGATGTAGTCTAATAAAGTATAAATTTCTCTATGTTGTCATGTAACAAGAAGCTGATTATTTGAATAGTGAGTCCACATTAGCCATCCATTCATTCTATCAATAAGAGGTTCTTATCATGGCCACAATGATATTCTTCTCATCATACAACTAAGAATAAACTTGTGATCATTATGTCTAGACTAAAAAGTGAAGAACCAAATGGAAATGTAAAGGGTATGACATTAAGGGGATTTGTGGACTCTCTTAGATTACTTCTGTTAGTTATATCATGTTGCTTAGGTTGTATCATATCCTTGTAAATCTAATGAAAAATGGAAGTAAGAGTATAATAAGTGATGCCTTATCATGTCACTAGAAAGACGTGTTACCCATGCCTGAAGGTAGTCTTCTAGTAAGGTTGACATAGATAAAAATAAAAGAGCATTAAATAAATTTCTAGGGGTTCCACTGAAAAGAAATGTTATCCATGCTTGAAGGTAGGTGGCTTCTTAAAAATCTAGAAAAAATATAGTGTGCTATGAATAAACTCCTCCCTTGGAAAATACACCAAGTGATGATACTCCTTGCATTAATAATAGTCTCACAGTTGTAATTCCAAGAGATGAGATAATCCGATGTCCCTGAAATGTGGCTTAGATTTGGTTTAAATCTTGGATAGAAAGACTAATGATTACTTTAACCACTAATAAAACACAAGAATTAATTATGTCTATGGTAAAATACCTTACATCCTGATTTCTATAATCCCTTCTAAGTTCATCTCATCTCATTGTTTGAATACTCATAACTTGTGGTTTTGTGTAACATAGCATAATTTTCCAATTTGGTGGTACTAACATGTGTGTTTTTCTAAACCAGTATGTGTTACATTCAACTCCTTAATTACCTAAAAACACTTCTAGGTGTGGTTATATAAGGGCATTAAGGGCTAGAGCTTGCTTTGGGGAGGACCCACTTGTATAATTGTTGGTATCTTATAATTGTCTAGCAATTTTGCATCATCTTTCATGATTAATAAATGTTGGCTAAAACTTCCCTTTACATCACATAAATCCATTCTAAACCAATTAATTCATTACCCATTTCATCTATCTCATCAACACTTCATGTACCTCAAGATTTCTTCTTTATACATTTTCTTTGCCCAATGTGCACTCAATATGCATCATTCATAGTCCAACACCCTATGAACATGCTTTGAACCTTCCAAACATTCAAAATGATTTATTTTTTTACTCTCATAACCCAACAAAAGAATGGAAATTTCTCACTTGATATAGGGTATTCGATATTAGGGCGACTCTGATATTAGATCTTCGATGTCAGGTACTCAATATTGGGTTGAACAAAAAGTATAAATATGTGGGGAGTTAGTGAAAATTTTTCATTTTTAGCTTTTGAAGAGAGGGAGAACTTTTCATTTTTATTTTGTGATTTGAGCTATGACATCGTAGCTTCCCCTAGCTATATCTTGCATGTTATCACTTTGATTTTCATGATTTTTGAATCTATTTGATCCTAGAGTGCTCATCTTAGTGGTTGGGGGGGAGGTGCTAGTGAGAAAAATTTGAGCCAATTTTTTGGGGTTCTAGTGACGAAAATTTGAGCTAATTTTTTAAAATTTCTAACACTTGGAAGGTATTTTAGGAGTAACTATGAAGGAAAATTTGAAATTTTTTAATAAAAATCAATCGAATTAATGCCAAAACACTTAAATAATGATCTTAAGGAACCATAACCATCATTAAGAGCCATGAATAAGAAAAAAATGGACAACTATGAAGGGTTAAAATAAAATTAATACCTATGGAGTTTCTCTTTGGAAATTTATTTAGCTCTAGAATCATAATAAACTAAGAACTTAATGTACTTATGAGTAAGGTATGGAACTATTAATAATATATAAGAATACCTTAGTAATTCTAATTCCTTTGATGAATCATCATTTTTGGGCCACATTGATGAGATGTCATCAACGTGATCCTGTTGACATAGTGTTTGACTCGTTGATGTGTACCCGTCGACTAGGCACCCTATCTCTGCCTATAAATGTGCATCTACTTGTCATATTTATGGTAATGTTTTCATAGTTGTATTGAAATTCTTGTAGTTTTTCCTCTTAGAAATTAGAATATTTTTTGAGTGCCTAAAGTAGGAGTCAAAGAGTATAGATCTTTATTTGAGCAATGTTATACTTGAGCACTTTAGTGTGGACAATAATAAAGATGAGCTTTTCTGATAAACCTTGCAATACTTGGACTAAATTAATATTTTCCTTAAGCATTTAATATTCAAGCATTTTATTTTAATGATTTTTAAATAATTAATTAATATCATTTAAATATTAAACATAAATAGAACCACTTTGAGCATATGCTTAGCACTTGGTAGTCCCTGTAACACTTAACATTTGGTAACCCAATGGCACTATATCATATTTAGGATGTGTATGGCAAGTGGGAATGAATGCTTATGTTAGGCTTAGTTAAGTGTTAGGTAGTTATTAAATTAATTAAGAAATTAAATAATTTATTCTTTATTCTTCTCCTTAGGCAACTTATTTCATAAAATAGAAAATGATAAAAAAATATATGCCTCAGTTGCACTTAACCATACACTTGCACTTCACAACTGGAATTGGAAAGACAATGATTACAATTGTTAGATTCATCTCCTAGAACAAGTGTACTTAGAAACCTAAAGTCTTTGGAATTCAATCAAATCACTTAGAGGATGTTAGTGATTTGTATGGTTGGACATAAGGTATACTTATTGCTCATCATTGACACTATTTCCAAGGACTTTAGTTTGATACAGGTGCTATCTATAACTTAGTAAAAATTATTCAATATCATTAGATTGAATCTTAAAGTTACAATCATTTTAAGTAATAATAATAATTGTAACAACACACTAATATTTCTCTTAATCCAAAATGTCTTCTTCTCACATGGATGATTCTCTGCCTAAGTTCAAGCATACATCCAATCAAAAAAATGAACAATCAAATAAGCTAATGCTCCAAAAATTCCAAGTGGTATATACTCATCTTAATGAGTATGTGCCTGATTTCACCTTCATCCTACATCAGGATAATCAAATGCAGTGGAGGGACATGGAGGGCAACATTATGTTACCACTCGATTGATTAATTCTTGTAATGCTGCTCCAAACTCTTATGAGGTTGGGCATCCAGGGGCTTCATGTTGAATACATTATGTAGAACCATGACTCTAGGGATTACCATCCCACTGAGGCACACCACAAAAGAGATTAGCAATAGGAGAGGTGCTATGAAGCTTTGAAGGGGAAACAGTTCAATAACCCCTTATTCCTGCTAGGCTAAAGTGATAATAAGGATCCCTTCTTTGGGGGTTCTCAATATACTAACTATCCTTCCCTTGGTTTTGACAAAGAAGGCTTGAACCATAATTTACAATCCACTATAAACAATCCTATTTTGGGAAAGAACAACTTCCATGACCATGGGGGATCCAAGGATAGGAGTCATGGTAGGGATGAGGACAAGCATCATGATGATGATCATGGTTGTGACTACAGAAGAGGGGGTGTTGGGTACTATGGTGGTTCTAGTTCTCCTTCCTCTTCACCTTTGACATCCTCTTCTTCCTCCTCTAGCTCTAACTAAAGTCATATAAAACATGACTATGATGGAAGTGACTGGCGAGATAGAGATGATCATAGGCCCCATTGAACCAGTCAAGATTAGGGGTGTGGGTAATCAAGGGAGGGAATGATAAGCATCATGGCCATCACAAAGGCCATGACTATGATGAGCCTTTTCTTGCAACTTAAAATATGCTGAATATTGTAGAGAAAGTAAGAATTCCAACAAGGCATATTAAAGATAGTCGAATAAAGCAATTGGATATGAACAATATTTTCAAGTTTGAAGGGGGATATAACCCATATCCTTAAAACCATCTTTAAGCCTTTCACAATGCTTATGCATTACAAAATGTGGAAAATGAATGGCAAAAGTTAAAGCTATTCCCAAGTACACTCATTAAAGAAGCTGAAAGTTGATGCTAGTTTTCAAAGCTAGAATTAATCCATAGATGGAGTACAATGCTTAAGCTATTCAATGATAAGTATTAGATGTACTTCTGAGTGTTCAACCTGAGAAAGAAGACCCAAGGTTGGTGATAAGAAATACATGAACCCTTGGACACAATCCTGGACAAGTACTATTCCCTTTTGCATAGATGTCCTAACCATGGTTATTCTCGAAGGAAGCAACTTCAACATATCATAGATGGACTTCAATTAGAAACACAGAGAAATCTTGGGATCTATGCCTAAGCAAGGCTTTCTAAACATAGAGTCCATTATATCCAAAGGTAATTAAGCATGTTGCCAAGGAATAAGGAGAGTTGAGAGAAAGAGAAAGTATGGAAGAGTACAACTAGAACCCTTCCATCAGAAAAAGGAAAGTCTAGTTCTATGACAATGAGAAGGATACACCACTTGATGATGTTATACAATGAAAGATCTTACTAATTTAGAAATATATCTCCAAAATTTAGGCCATGGTAGATAAAATTTGGAACTCATTGGATGAAAATTCCAAAGTGCTCTAAAAATAGTAGAGGAATTAAAAGAGCAAAGTAGTGATCATGATCACAGGAGAAGCAAGGAACTTGAATGTGCTCACTAAAGGGGTAAGGGTAAGGCTAGTACAATAGAGGAGGTTTTGGAGTCTAAAATAGATGATCATGATGGATGTGAAATCTACCACTATGAACATCCTAAGGGATGTTACCCCATTATGTCACACTTGCAAGAGTTTGGGGTGTACGCTCTAAATCCTAGACTTGCCAAAAGGCAAGCACCCAAAAGATTACCTTATCCTCAAGGCAAGTCTAGGTAGTTCCACCAACAACAAGCCTATTATCCAAGTGGAGCTCCACCACAACCCTATGAGCATATTATTAGTGGAAACATCCATAGTGATGGGGGATGCCACCACCAAGGCAATAGTACCCATACTGGCAACTTGATCTATATGGTTACTATGTTTAGCAACCCATTTCTTTATGTGACCCTTCCAATAATGTTTCATTCCAACATCACTACTACCCTCCTGAGTACTTTAGAGATCAATCTCCATCTCCCAAAGGGGAATCCCCCTATCCTTATGTTCCTCTTCATCCTTCTGTACATGTCCCTCCATCCTCAACCCAGTTACCACCTACTCCATCAATGCAAAGTGAAATTTCAGCCCAACCACAACAACATAATGTTACCAGGGTTGTTAACTTATAGCTAGCTTCTCAATTGAGTGGCTTAGAAAAAAATCCTAAAAAAGATCATTCTTCAAAAATAGCAATTCTACAAAGCCCTCATAGACTTATGCAACTAATAGCCCTACTTCTCCCTCATCCTTTGCATCCAATCTGTTCAAATCCCCTTCAAACCAAACATATCCCAAAGTGCATATCATCATGTTGACCCATGCGGTAACTGATTGGATAAAGGTTGGCCACCTTCCTAGAAACTAATATGATCTTGGAAGTCTTGTAATCTATTTGCAAATCATTGGAAATGATCCTTGCAAAGCTCTTCTGAATTCAAGTTTTAGTGTAAATTTGATTTCTCATGAGATGTACAAAGCCTTGAACTTGCCTCCACTCAAGAAGAGTAACATTTATCTTAAGTTGGTAGACTAATCCATCATTATTCCCTTGGGACTAGTGGAGGACATTGTGACCACTATCTATGGGTGGTCCCATCTTACTAACTTCCTAGTGATCTATGTTGATAACTACAAGGGAGACTTCCCAATCATTATGGGAAAGGCTTGGCTAAGTACCATTGATGCACAGTTGGGAATTAAAAATATTTCCTTGGAAATTTTCAAGGAAAATGCATTTGGAAATATCAAGAAGAAGAGAGTTCCATGCATCATGTATATTGATAGAGGGTGCAACTATGTGTAGAAACTATCATCTTTAAAAAGCACATTAGTTTCAGCATGCAGACAATGTGCAGATGAGTTTAAAATTTAAAGGTACCTATATGCAAAAACCACAAAATAAAAGGATACCCAATGGCTGAAAGCTGATCCTAAAAGTAAATCAACACTTTACATGGAACCGACTAAGAGTTTAACATGTGCCTATGTTGAAGGCATGGATGAACACGAGCAAGTTCATAACCAAATCTCCAATGATGAACCTGATGACACTTACTGGGAAGAGTTGGGAATCCCTAAAAATTTCAAATAAGAGCCCTAAGTATTGACAACTCTACTTGCAGACATGGAATATGCTTTTCTAAACAATGGTAAGCCAGTGATAATCAATGCTAACCTTTCTCCTGAATAGAAAGAGAAGTTGTTGAAAGTGATCAATAAATGGCTAATAGCCTTTGCTTGGTCATATCCTAAACTCACTAGGATTGATCCTTGAATATGCTAGATTGCATCTATACATATTCATCCATGAAGCCAAAGAGGAAACCATAGTAGCAATTGAATCCCAAATTGAAGAAAATTATCAAGGAGGAGATGAAATAACTCTTCAAGGTGGGGTTCATCTATCCCATTGCATATAGTGAGTCAGTGAGCCCACTTGAGATTATGCCAAAGAAAGGTGGCAACTGAAGGGTTTTTATTGACTTTAGGCTATTGAACATGGGGACCTACAATGATCATTTTTTGTTGCCATTTGTGAACTAGGTGTTTCACACTAGCTCTAGGCATTACTTCTATAGCTTTCTAGATGGTTACAGTGGCTATAACCAGATTTAGATTACATTGAAGGATTAGGCCAAAACTACATTCATAAGTCCCTAGGGGACTTTTACATATATAAAGATCTCATTTGGTCTATGTAATGCCCCTACAATCCTCCAATGGCTTGTCCTAAGAATTTTTCAACAGTAGATTAGTAGTGGGGTAAAAGTCTTCATGGATGACTTCTCCACCTATGGCACTACATTTGAGCAAGTCCTTGACCACCTTGAGCAAGTGTTGAAAAGATGTGTGGAGACCAACCTACAGCTCAATTAGAAAAAGATCCATTTCATGGTCTAGGAGGGCATTGTGCTGAGGCATAGAATCTCACAAGCAAGGATTAAGTTTGATCCTTAAAAAATTTGGGTCATCCAAGGAATTACCTACCAACTAGAAACTATCAAAGATGTTCAATCATTCCTTGGCCACACTAGCTACTATTGGCAATTCATAGAAAATTTCTCTAAGATCACTAAACCATTGGTGAAGCTAAGAAAGAAATATGCTCTATTCATCTAGATTGAGGAATGCAAGAATGCATTCCAGAACCTTAGGTAGAAACTTGTAGAAACTCCAACTCTATGAGCACCTAACTAGTCGAGACCATTCCACATCATGACAAATGCATTGAAGTATGCTTTGGGAGCCATGCTCACATAGTTGGATAATTAGAAATGTCCTTACTACATCCACTATGTGATCCAAAGACTTGTGAGTGCATAACTAAACTACACCATAACAGAAAAAGTGTTAATGATAGTGGTGTATGCCTTGGAGAAATTCAAGCACTATGTGCTTGGATATAAGATGTTCATGCACATGAACCATAGCGCCATTTGCTTCCTAATGAACAAACAGATGGTAATCCCCAATGTCATATGATGGATTGTGATCTTGTAGAAATTCCATCTCACAATGACAGATTGAAAGGAAATTGAGAATGTGGTTGTCGACCACTTGTCTTGATTATGATGGAATAACAAAGAGAAGGATAATCCACTTTTTGATCAATTTTTTGATGAACTTCTCTTTGCTAATGTGTTAAATGAGCAAGTGCCCAATAAACCTAAGTTGTACAATGGCATCCTGACTTATCTTCTTATTCACAAGATGCCACAGAGTTGGACCATAGAAAAAAACAACAGTTTCTTCATCAAACCAAATGCTTCATGGAGATCAACAAACACCTTTACAAGGTATGTGCTAATGGCCTGGTCCATTGGTGTGTTCTAGATGCTAACCAACTATGTGTTCTCCAAGATGCTCATGAAGGGGGCTCTTGTGGGGGCCACTATGCTAAGAGACACATGATCATTAAGATCTTGTTGGCAAGGTATTATTGGCCAACACTTTTCAGATATTCTCATTAATTCATTTTCTCTTGTAAATGTTTTCAATGTAATGATGGGATGACCACTTGAATGGAGGAATATCAACAGTGGATCTAACCATTGGAATCCTTCAACATTTGGAGAATTGACTTCATGGATCCCATCAAATCCATGTCGAATGGAAAGATGTACATCATAGTCATTATTGACTGTTGTACAAAATGGGTAGAAGAAGCAACATTAATGGATTGTACATCCTCTACAAATGCTCAATTTGTACAACAAAATATTGTAAATAGGTTTGTGGTGCCACATGCATTGATTTCTGACAATGGTATTAAATTTATAGGCATCACCTTTTGAAAGCTCATGTAATGCTTAGGAGTTGAACATAAATTAACAACACCTTACCACCCCCAAGAAAATGATCAAGCTGAGGTTACTAAAAGGGAGATCATGAAGATCTTAATCAGAATAATTAGCAAATATAGAGAAGACTGGATCACAAAACTCAATGATTCCCTTTGGGCTTACCTCTCAATATGGAAACTCCTTATAAGCTATTCTCCATATGAGATGGTGTATGAAAAATTCCCAACTCTTCCTATTCAATCTAATCTTTGTATAGTTTCAACAACCTATGATCTTGACCTTGACCTGAGTCTAGCATAGAAAGAGAAACTGGTCAACCTTAATGTGCTAAATGAGAATAGATTGGTGGCCCTATCTTTGAATGAAGTGCACAAGACATTCAACAAAAAATGCCATGATCTCAAAATAAGGAAGGTAAAATTTCAACTTGGAGACAAGGTCCTTTACTAGAACCCCACACATGTACCACAAAAGACTAAGTTCCAAATGTTATGGGAAGGGCCTTATATCATTTATGAAACTTTTCTATTTGGGGCCATGTTGATCTATAAAGCTAAGAGCCCAAACAAGAACCAACTGATCAACACACAATAAGTCAAACCTTTCCATGAGCCCAAGTGAGCTAGTGCTAGCAACACCTCTTCAAATGGACAACCTTGCTTACTTTTTTGGATCTCCTCCTTCCAACTTAGTCATGGGGTAGATGGCCATCAATGCTAACCATATAAGTATCTCTTTAGTTTTTGTACTTTTTTTACACTTTCTTTATTTTACACCCTTTTTTTACACTTCTTTTATTTATTTATTTTTTTATTTTACAACATCGTTAATATGTTTTATCTTTCTTAGATATTTTACAATTTCTTTTAAATTTTACTTTATTTTTGTTTAATTTTTCTTATGTTTTTTAATAAATTTCTTTATTGCCAATAGGACATAGTGATGTTGTAGCTGTTTGCTAATGGTGGTTTGTACTTAATATTGTTTGATTGTTAATGTTTTGTTTCTATTTTAGAATTTTAATGATTGATAACTAAGACATGATTTATTTTTCATAGAATAGGTAGTGAGTCTACATCATTCACCCATCCACAACTCTGTATGGTGTTCCTAGTTTTGGAAATGTGAGGTCCCTTTCTTTAATGAAACTTTAATGAACTTGTGATCTTGATAGTTTCCAAACTTGGGAAAGATTAAATGGATTAATAAGGATGTGACTTCAAGAGAACTTGATGCTCTCTATACCTTTCTACTCTCTTGAGTTCATGAGTATTTTCATGGATTTCTTACCATTATGCTATCGACCAATAATAAGAAGTCAAGTCTTTGCATGATGTGGTTCCCAACCAAAAATCCATAAAAACATAAAATTCAAAAAAATGATGGGAATTCAAAGCACACCCCTTAGACAAAATATTGGGTTACAAGCACTAGTTATGGAACTAGAAAGACATGTTACCCATGCCTAAAGGTCCCCTCTAACTAAGGCCCTTTCTCACTTCTTGCTTCTCTTTTCTTCTTTTAAAAAAATAATGAATGATCTATGGGAGCATTCTTGTATCTTGAGGAGGTGGATTGATCCTAGTGTATCGATGTGAAGTCACTAGAAGTGATCAATTTTGATCTAGACTAAGGATGGACTTTATTAGGTCATTTAACCAAAAAATCCACAAGGGACTTCATGTGACCATGATTTGGAACTCCATTCCACCTTCTCTACCATCCACCAATGCTTTTCATAATTCACCTCATTTTCAATTTTCCATGTCTTATTCAATGTCTTAGTATGATGTGTTGAGATTCTGAGGTAGATTTTTCCAAATTAGGTCCTTAACTTTTCATAACCATTAATCAATAGCAAGGCCCACAAATAGCTTACTTTGAGGATATGCAAGGGCAAAAGGGCATGAGCCTACTATGGGGAGGACCCACTTGCATATCTCTTGGTTGAACTAGTTAAGCTCCTTATCCTTAGGCATTTCCATAATCAAATCCTTCATGCACCCCATCAATTTCATCCAACTATGCACTCCTTAATGGCATTTCTCCATAAAAATTTCATTCTCCAATCAAAACTCCAATTTTCTGAATTAATAAGCCATCTTCAAGAATTTCATCATGTTCATGGCTTTTCTGGCTCTCTATAGATACCAATTTCATAATAAAACTCCTTGTATTTTTCAAATTATTTAATGTGGTAAATTTTATGCATATGCTCTATCGATGGGATTCCATATATGGAGCCCTTCTATAGATGAGACCCCATCAACAAGACCTTGTCAACGCAAGGTAAAAATTCTATATCTATGCAATGACCCTTAGCAATTTTTCACATTTGAGCTCAAATGAGAAAGAAGTTTGTCATCTTCTCAGAGCCTAGAAACTTCCAAGAGCCATAACTTCCTAACCATTTATTCGATTCACAACGTTCTTTACTCTTATAGCTATTAGAGGTAACCTCTTTGTCATGGGAGCCATAACCCTAAAGTTTGTTACAAAAAATTTTTGAAATTTTTCTAAATCCCACAAAGGTTTAACTAATAAACCAACATTAAAACATCAATTTATAAAAGTTAAACCCTTCCAACAAACTTTGATAACCTATTAAATGAAATAACATTAAAATAATAATAAAATAATCATTTTGTCATGGTCATAACTTAGCCTAAGTATAACTGCCCAACAAGATAAGGTACTTAAAGGTTATAAGTTACACATTTTATGTTAATCCTTAGTTATGTTGTGACCATAGATGGATCCTAAGGGAAAGTGTAGTGTCTAAAACCGTCAATGGCTGGAACACCGAGAGGTCGACAGGGACATAGTCTAACCCTGAATTCATGGGAGGGTCATGCTGGAGAAAACAGAAATGGGGCACCCTGAACGGTCTAGTCAATTAGTCAGGGACTTACGTGGTGTCCAATAACCATTTTCAAATAATGATTTTAGAGCGTTACGCGTAGAAGTTTGAAAAAGCAGGAATACTACATGCATAATAGCAGAAGAGTATCTACGTGCATGCATCATGATAATAGAAATAAACAAGTACACTAACAATTTAAAATATGTGCTGTAGAAAAATAAAATGAGAGTGCAAGTGAGGAAATGCACTACGCCAAGATTGGGGGATGTGACATTTGATCAAATGATGTGTACAAGTGGTATGCAGTGTCAAACAGGCATAGCAAGGTAACATAGTCACAGTTCCTGGGTTGTTGTGGATGCAATGTTGATAGAAAGGAGCTGAACCTTGCTAGGTTGGCAGTTGCTACGCTATGTGGGTGTGAGGTGCAAGTGTCATGTTTAAGTGCAGGAGTGAAGTAGACATTAGGAATTCTCTTAATACTGAGATTTGTTGTCATGTTTAAGTGCAAAAGTGAAGTAGACATTAGGAATTCTCTTAATACTGAGATTTGCTGCTCATCAACCTTTTGCTTGCCAATCGCCTGCCAAAGCCAACTACAGAAGCTAACCCTTAAAATGTTAATTACTAGGGTATTTATAGAGCTAGGGTTAGAGGGGAGACATGGTTTGGATGCCATGTATCCTAGGTCCCATGTATCACAATCGTGAATGTGTCATGATGATCTGCTATGCTCAAAGTGTTATGGCCAATGGTGCTACACTCTACAAGACAAGAACAGGGACTAAAAATCTGCCAAATGTGATCATATTGCCCAAACTGCATATGCCAAAGTCTGAAGAACTATCATGTACTTACAAAAATTCCTAGAACAAATGCAAATTAGAGCTTATGCTCCAGGACTACACCATCCCTCCTCTTTCGAGTAGGGTCAAGCATAGGGATAACTTTGGGGATCAATAGAGGGTACAACAACAAAGAAAACTATTGATCTTAACCATTGAAGAGATGCTAGAGCCAAAATGAGGGTTGATGCTGAGTTTTGGGGGCTTTTGAAAGCATTCAAAGGCTTTTTCCAAGTGTTACACTGTCTACCCTACCTAGCGTAACAAAGTGTAGCATGAACACTTAGAAAAATTCTGCAGTATTTTCCTGCTACGTTGTCAACACTACATAGCGTAACAGAGCGTAGCACCCATTTTGAAAGAATTTTGCCCAAAATTGAAAACACCACTCTGAAATTCAGCAAGGCACACATTTTTCAAAGGCTAACACATGCATCTTCCATGTTAAAATAGCCTAATACCTCCTTGTTTCACACTTGGAACATTTTTGGTCCTGAAATCTCTACTACACTATCTACACTATGCAACATAGCACAACATAACACCAAATTTTGAATTAATTTTGATAAAAATTGTAGTGTTTTTCTATGGGACGCTGATCACACTCCAAGGATGAAGTAGGAAAAGTAGCCTTGAAGGTTAAAGAATTGCCAAATGTACCTTCCATGTTTTATCTAGCAGTTAGGAAAATTTTAGTCTTGCCTAGCCTACTACACTATCTATGCTGTGCAGCATAGTGGAGTGTATCAAGTCCAAAGATAGAAAATTTATTAAACTGTGTAGTCCATCCTAAGCATTTTTTACACCTCCTAGCCTAGCACTTGGGTGGATTAGCAACCGGGACATGTGTCATGCCAGGAAAGCTAGAGAGAGTAGCAAGCTTGATGGCCCAGAAGATAGAAAATTTGCCAAACTATTCAATCCATCCTCAATGTCCTTTTTATGCAAATTGGCCTTGGAAATGGGTGCTATGCTAGCTATGTCAAGGAGCATAGAAAATAGATTTAGAAAAAAATTTGTAGACATTAGGACTTCCAGGATGCCATGCTATCTATGCAGCATAGCATGACATCAAGCATAGAGAAATTTTGCCCAAATTTCAATGCTTTGATGCTAAGTCACAAGAGCCCAAAATTAGTGGTGCTTCACTGGCCCCTCTTTGTTGAAATTTGGAGGATTTTCCCAAGAGACATTGACAAAGAATACAAAACACCATGATGAATGTGACACCAACACAATTCATCAATGCCCACTTAGATGGTGCTTTGCTATGCTTGAGAGTGCCAGGGAAATGAAGTATGGTAGTATGGAAGGGACTAGAGGATAGATTCAAGGGGATGGGTCAGGAGGCAATGGATACAAAAGGAAAAATGTAGGATGCAATGTCATGAAAACCTATTGTCATAGTGTGATCCCTCGTTGAAGTGCTTGTGAGGGATTCAACACGCATAGATGTCTTTCCCCTTTGGATTTTGACCTCTCATCGAAGTGCTTATAGATGGTCGATCCAAGGCTAAGACGGTTGCATAGTAGCAACTGTGTCATTTGACTTAGGCACTTCTCTAGTCTCATTTTCTCTTCTTCTTTTTTGAGGAAATGCATTACACACCCATATCCACTTGAAGGCAATCGTATCACCATCGTAGGATAGGTGTTTCCTCCCTAGGATGAGTTGTGTTACATCCATATGGGGCTTTGACCAACCTACAAAGGCTTCCATGGGACGAATTTCATTATGTCTATCATGAATTTAGTGGTTAAGCATGGTAAAATATTTTATCTGCATTGGGGAAGCTTGCAAGAGGATGTGAGGAATTGCAAGAGTGGGAAGTAGAGGTTAGGTTAGTTGAGGGGATATTAGGGTATGCACTGCCAAGTAGCTAGGCTAGTCAAAGCGAGTACTTTGGAATAATGTAGTGTCTTACTTTCATGGTGAAATGCATTCCTAAACAACATCATCCCAGCTTTATCCTGCAAATTCAACAAAGAGAAAGCCAAAAAAACCACCATGTGAAGTGAGGGCGAAGTCCTGTTTGCTTGGGACATTACAAGGGCTACAAGTATTGTGTCAAGAGTGCACAATGTCCAAAGTAGCAAGGCCATTATAGGCATCAGCAATGGTAGGCTGGAAAGCTCCAACGGCCATGCCGAAAGTGAGCACTCAAGAGGCTAGGGGCAATGATGATGTAGATGCTCAGAATCCTCACTAAAGGAAGGAGCTAAGAAATTCAGCCACAAAGTGAGAAGCCCAATGGCTAAATGCTCTTCTAGACTAGGACAATGGTGAGGGTTGGAGGATAGTAGCACTATGGCTAGGCCATAGCACTTTTGGGACTCTAGTGGGAGATGCTGATGGTGAGAGCTATGACCAAGATGATTGATAATAGTGGCGGTAGCTCTAGAAGGTTAGCAATATGTCAAACGACATCTCTGAAAGATCAACAAGATGCCATGGATGGCAGCATTGCAAATGTCCAAGAGGGTTTTTCCTTGGTAATGCAAACTTCATTTTGGAACTACAACCTCCCATCCCATCTTGCCCAAGAGGTGTAGAAAGGTGAAAAAAGGTCAAAAGTATGCTCTCTTTCTTGTTCACAAGACCACATATGTTGAATCATAGATGTTGACTTGCGAACCTAGTTTTAGGTCTTGGTACACCGTCAACTATGCTAGTTTAAGGTCCTAGTAGACTGTGGTCCTAGTTTAAGGTCTAGGCAAACCATGCTATGTTAGTTTAAGGTCCTAGTAGACCATTGTGCTAGTTTAACATCATAGCAAATGGTGGATGGTTAGTTTAAGGTCATAGCGGACCATGCCATGGGTGCCAGTTTAATGTCATAGCCCAAGGACACTCTATGCTAGTTTAATGTCATGGCAGACGAGTTGTGCCAGTTTAACATCATAGTGGATGATTTGTTTACCTTGATTTATTGTCGATGTAATATTGCATGTTAGGAGTAATATAGCTTCAGGTATAGACAGTTGACAGGATTAGCAAACTTGTTGTCATCTAAGTCAAAAAGCTTGAATGCCCCATTTTCATATCCTTTTCTGACCAAGAAAGGCCCTTCCCAATTAGCTAAGAATTTGTTCATGGGCTTGTGAATTGTCGTAAGGACTAGTGATGATTTTGCTATTGTTTCTCTTGATACCACTCGATGCAATTAATCATTTGGATGTGCTCTTCCTCCATAGATTCAAGATCAATGATTCTTGACTCGTTATTCTGAGCCTCATCCATAAAGTTTGAGAGGATCATTCGGAGCGATGGGACTTGTAATTCAAGAGGTAACACTGCTTCAGATCTGTATATAAGACTATATGGTGTCTTACCTATTGTAGTTCTAAACATTGTGCGATAGGGCCAAAGTGCATAGATGAGTTGCTCATGCCATCGTCGCTTACTACTGCTAAGCATCTTCTTTAGAAGGTTGACAATGGCTTTATTGGTGGCTTCTTCTTAGCTGTTTGCTTGTGGATAGTACAACAACAAGAAAGAGTGTTTAATGCTAATATTTTCACAGAAGGCTCTAGTTTCTATGCTACTAAATTAGGGCCCATTGTCCATAACGATAGTCATAGGGAGGCCAAATCGAGTCACTATATTGTCTAGGATGAACTTGCAAACCTGTTGAGATGTGGTCTTCCTAAGGGGAATAGCTTCTACTCACTTTGTAAAATACTCAGTTGTAATGACAATAAAGCTATGTCTTGCAAAAGACTTAGGTGCTATTGACCTTATAATGTCTAATCCCCAATGTTGAAATGGCCACATAATTTGCATAGTGTGCAACTCGGTAGGTGATACATGTATTATATTTCCATGGCATTGACATACGTTGCACGTCCTGACCTTAGAAATGCAATCACACTCTATATAAGGCCAGTAGTAGCCTAAACGTCTAATTCTTGCCATCGTTACCCTGGGAGCTATATGCCCTCCACACATTCCCTCATGGATTTGATTAACGATTCTTTGCGCTTCATCACCACTTATGCAAGTTAGCAGTATCCCATCATAAGATTTACAACATAAAGCATTGTCACCTATTAGGACACATTGTCATGCTTGTCTTCTCACTACATCTTTTTGGGCAGGTGTTAGGTTTTGTGGAGGTTCGCCATGTTGAAGGTATGTTTTGATGTCATCATACCATTCTTGGGTGTGGAAGACACTTACAGATGTGATACTTGCTATGTGAATGATAGGGTCAGTGCATTTTACTATTGAAGTAGGTAAGATAGCAAACATGTGTGGTGGCACACTTAAAGCTAAAGTGGCTAATGCGTCAACTATAGTGTTTTCATTGTGAAGGATGTATTGAATGTCTAAGATTGCAAATTATTTTAGTAAGTATTTTGCCAAATCAAAGTAAGGTTGTAAATGCTATGCTTTATAGGCATCGAGCTCTGTGACTTGGTTAATGACCAATTGTGAATCATCTCAAATTGCTAAATTTTGGATCTCTAACTCCTAAGTTGCTAGAATGCCCCTAAGGATACCCTCATATTCTCCTACATTATTTATGCAAAGAAATGCAAAGTGGTACATGAAAGGTCAGATCTCTCTAGAGGAAAATGTGAGAACAACAACAACATTGCTACCTTGTGTGGTTGACGCACCATCAAAGTGTAAAACGGCTTCGAAGTCTATAGGTACAAGGCTTATACTACTAACATGCTCATTTGGGAATTTAGGATCTATTGTTTCTTGGTCGTTTATAGGTGAAGTTGTAAGTTGCGTAGCTATTGCTTGACCTTTTATGGATGACTGCGCTACCTAATGTAGGTCAAACTCTAGTCATTGCTTCCCACCTGTCCATCCTACTACTTTCATATATGTTAGTTTTGATGGCCCTAAGTATATTATTTTTGCAAATGATGTTAACTCGAATACAAAACAAATAGTGTCTCCATTTTATAAGTGCAAATACTAAAGCAAGGCAATTTTTCTCCACATCATTGTATTTTGCCTCATAAGCTATCAATGCATGACTTAGATAGTAAATAGGAATTTTAGAGTCATCATCTCTCTTTTGACAGAGCAAGGCAGCAATGGACATATCTAAAGCAGCAAGGGAAATGTGACATAGCTTATTGATAGGCCAAAGCTTGACAATAAGATAATGGCACACCGAAGTGAGCGTAGACACTTGGGTCTTGCAAATATAAATGAAGGGAAGCACACCCTCTGACATCTTCCTGGAGCACACATGGAAGAGTGTCAGGAGGCATCATCTACATGGTAGGCCATTACACTACTATGGTCATTTCATTTCATTTCATTCATTTTTTTCTTAGGGTTTTGGGATGATCTACGTTGAGTGAGGATTACTATTATCATCGCCTTGTTGTGGCTGGTGTGCCTTGGTTACCAGGCCGCCGCGGCTACTACCACCACCATGGCCATTACGCTGTGGCTACCGTGATTATAGTGCCATGGCTACTACCACCACCATGGTCGTTACGCTGTGGCTATCACAGCTAGGGGCAACAGGTGCACCATTTTTCCCCTTTTAATTTTACTCTTATTTTTTTATATGTCATGGTAATGGTGAAGGTTTGGTCACAGGACTCTAGGTGCTAGGTGGGGTGAGGTAAAACAAGGAACCTATTATGTCCCACGCGGTGGTATAGAATGAGGGTTTTATGTGTCCTGTGTAGCATAACTCATGTGGGGAGGTTTTTTTTGATATTACATGTTTTTGTGATAGATTTTTCTTTGTGTTCCATGCTGTGGAATAGGGAAAGGGCTTTGGAAGTGTCTTGTGTCTACTCTTAGGCTATATTGTCCTTGATAGCATAACTAGAAAGCTAGAAATGTTTGCCTATCTATGTTGCTATGCTCTCTGGGAGCATGATGCTTGCTACGCTACACAGGGTGTAGCTTCTACACTACATAGGACATAACTGCTACGCTACACAAGACGTAGCCACTACGCTACACAGGGTGTTACCGCTACGCTGCACAAAATGTAGCTGCTATGCTACACAGAACATAGCTGCTACACTGCATAGGGTTCAATTGCTACACTACGTGGGATGCCATAGGGGTTAGAAAAACACTTAGAAAAAATTTTAGTTTGATTGCTTGTCCTACGGTTGTCATGCTCCGTACTTAGAAACAAAATTTTTCATACAAGATTGTTACATTTTACAGAAGTGTAGTTGACACTTAGAGAAATTTTACATAGGAAATTGTTACTTTCTACAAGAGCGCAACCAACACTTAGAAAAAATTTTCAAAAATTCTTCTTCTCTTTTTTTTTTTCAAAAATTGGCCTTATTATGCACTAATGTTTTCATTGTGAAATGCAGGGTTACGCTGAATCCAATCTTAATCATAGTTGAGCTAGTAGGGATTCTATGCTGTCTAAGTGCCCCTGTGCCCAACATCTCTGCACCACATGTGTGAGTAGGGAACCAAGTGGTTTGGTTCCAAGATGATGCATAGGAATTCTTAGAATTCCTACTCTGTCAATTTAATGTAATGATATGGTCGCATTTGTCCACTAAAACAGCAGGCGTCCTGATTGAAACATTATTTCCTAGAGCAAACTGAGGCATCCTAAAATTCATGACAGATGGATCTACTAAGGGGGAAGGGATAGGGGGCTCAAGTCAATGCCCAAAAGGCTTAAGACTCTTGTCTTGGATTTGGCCAATGCCAGAGTTCAAATGCTAGCACAAATATAACACCTTGTTCGTTGCTCGCCATATGGACATAGTCTTCCAAAACCCACCTGGAACTATTTACTATGTTGGCAAGTGAGTCATATTAAGATGATTAGACATTTTTTTTGTTTATCTTGTAATGTTTGGGATGCTTATTATGTTTTATCGATTGCCAGATTTTTTATTGATAAAGAGGGGATGTTAGCCCTGGTTCCAACGACCTTACAAGAGTTCTCCTCTACTAAGAATGTGCATGCTAGTGTTATAGAGCATCTTGGGGTAGATTTTAAAACTTATCCAACCAAGTACTCTAAATTCTATATGAAGTGTGAGGAGCTTGGATGGTTGGATGGTGAATGGATGTCCCATCGAATACCCACTATAGAAGAAGTACTAGTGTAAGTACCATCATTATCTACGTCGTTTGTATCAGGCAAGTTATATTATGTTCATTTTTATGCATTCTTGATTTGATTTTTTTTACATGGTTGATTCTATATTATTTTTTTCTTACTACAGTAGTAGCCAAATCCAAGGAGGTTACAGTAATTATCTTAGGGCATAATGAGGCTAACCTTATCTTTAAATATGGTGAGGTCAATGAGTCACAACATTGGTTATGCAATGGGGCGCCAGTAACAATTATCCAGAATGTTTAGGAGGCTAGGCTTATAGATCTCTTTTCAGCTATGAACCCAAGCATACCAGTAGTAGAAATGATTGCCCTTGTTGATTCCTTCACAAAAAGTGCTAACCACTTTTGCACACAAGTTCACAATTTGTGAGTGGTCTTTGAGATCATCGATGATCTCTTTTCAAACCTTTTTGGTGTCCCTTATAATGGTTTACCCATGGGTGAAAAGACTAGCAAGGATTTAAACCATTGAGGAGACATCAAGGAATGGCTAGGCATTGACAAGGATCGTAAGGGCATTTATATGAAAACGGTCAAATTGGAGGTATCCCAACATATTTACCCCATCTTCCGAGCTTGTGCTTTCTCCAAGCTACTTTTCCAAGGGAAAATTCTTAGGGTAGAGCAAGCTTGGATTATGAGGTATGTAATGGAAGAGGGGACATGATACAACTAGGTTAAGTATCTTGCAGAAGGCTTACAGGTTGAAATGATCTAGGTGTGTGGCAAGCTTGATGCATGTTTCCATGTGCACTTTGCATTTTTCATAGCATGTTTGCATAGGTTTGTAGAATTTTTGGTGGTCTGGGAGAATGGGATCTAGGTGATGCAAGACCATACCCAAAATATCCAAACCATGGATCCACTGCATATTTTGCATCACCTAGTCTCAAGACCCTCCAGAGGCTATTGGGGAGCCTTTTTCCATGACCATCAAAGATCAGGCAGGATCATCCTTCCATGTGCACGACAACCTTGAAGAGGCTTCCCCTGCCAACATGGGCAATGCAGTGAGGGGGGAAAATCTCATTGTAGAGATAGTAAAATCAAAGTTACATATTAAAAAGCCTCATCCTATAGAGAAACCCTCACATGTGATCGAAGGAAGGGGAGAAAGGCTAAGCATCAAAGTCCACAATGTGCAGTCAAAGCTTGTTGGTGACTATGCTTTAGCTAGCCTATTTGTTGTTTTTTTTCTTTTTCATACATATATGTTGGATTGGCACCCTAACCTTAGCTTGTGCATGGTAGATGAGGAAGAGGTCTCTACTACTGAAGAAGAGACCCCTGCTATAAAAGAGGAGGCTCCTGCCATAGACAAGGAGGCCCCTACTACAGAAGAGGAGGCCCCTGCTACAAAGGAGCCTTTTGCAAACAGTGTCCCATAGCTTGAGGGACACATGACAATTGAGAATGCCAGTACACTCTTAAGTCAACTTTAAGAAGAAGGGCTGCATTTCAAGAACAGTGAGTTTTCTAGTTTGTTTGACAGTGTGCAAATAGATGATCCTCCCACTCTCACCCCTGAGAGTTTGCTGGGTAGGAGCTTTGCACTACCATTTATATTATCCTCTAACTTTCCATATTTTCTCTCATCCTTTTCTATTTGTTTGTTTTGTTATTTTCCTATGCTTTTTCTTCTTTTCTTTATAATGCTAATGTGCTTTATAGTCCAATAGGTACTACTTCTGCTGAGGGCCTTGAGTTTTTATCCACTTTCCACTTATGGCTATGGGTGAAAATCCTAGATAAATTTTTTTTATGCAAGGTGCAGTGGATGATATGATCGATCACTTAGAGAAAATTGATCCTAATATAGGTGCATCTAGACTATTGCAATTTCTTTTTATTTTTATTTTTTTGCCACTATCTTATGACTAACATTTCCCTGTTTTTGGTATAACAGCTTCATGACTTAAATGGGACCCGAAACAAGTAGTTGAAGTGGAAGTTGTACCTAAACTCCCTCTAGAGGTAACAGGGGTGCCTCATCATGTATATGTTGAGGCAAGAAAATGTGTACTACACTTAGCATGATCATTGTGGGAGTGTAGGTGCATCACTGAAGATTTTTGGAAACGAGTTTAGAAAGTTGAAAAAGAAAAGGTGAGTCAGGCAGTTGAGCTAGAAGACCTATGGTTACGAAATAAATTCCTAATGGCCCATGATAATTTAGCTGGCAATTAGTGTATGCCCGTAATTGATTACGCCAGATATTGGTTAGTCGTAAGGGGAAAAAACAAGGCCACACGTGAAGTAATCGAACAATGCCTGCAAATGGATCTCTTGGCCTAGAAGAATCATGATTGGAAAGATTATAGTGCCAAGGTATATGAATGGGAGCAAGCATAAAAGAATCATAAACATATGTATAAAATGGAATGTGTTGCTTACCACCAAAAGTACATAGATGCATCTATAGAATGGTGAGGTCGTGAGCTATTCTTTGATGTGATTGACGCTACCCGAGCCTATGATAAATTTGCGAAATACTTAGTGGCCAGTGAATCTTCCAAGAGGAAAATGATCATGCCTTCTGAAGAGGCTACATCCACCACATTTTCTCTAGGCCACCAGCATGGATGACTGTGGAGAAAGGGAAAATTTTAGTAGCCATTGATTTAGGGAAGGAAGACTAGGCAAATTTGACTGAGGAGGAAATCCTCTAATGCTTGGCATCTGGCCTTGATAGAATACCACTAGACATGGATGCAGGTCCATATCAAGTTATCCAAGTCTATTTTATTGCAATTTATTTCATGATAGCCTTATGCATTGCCTTGCTCACTCATTGGTTTATTATTTTGTTCTTCATTTATGCAGGATCCAGATTAGGATGTGGAACCTAGTGGGGCAACAGATAAAGACACAGGAGACAACCCATAGCCTACTCATTAATATTTTAAAATTTTGAAATGTAACCCCCATTATTGGGCAATGTTGCAACTCTAAATGTAAACATAATTTTAGACTATGTATTTCATTTGTAGTTTAATGAAAAGTAAGAGTTTTTTTTTTATTTCTTTTGCTTAGCAATTTTTTTGATGTAGTTAGGCCCCTTATGGGCCCCATGCTCTAGTTTAAGGCCATTTTTGATCATAGCTAGTTTAAGGCCATTTCAAGCCATAGTTAGTTTAAGGTCATTTCAAGCTATAGCTAGTTTAAGGCCATTTCAGGCCATAGTGAGTTTAAGGTCATTTCAGGCTATAACTAGTTTAAGGCCATTTCGAGTCCTACCTAGTTTAAGGCTATTTTGAGCCATAGCTAGTTTAAGGCCATTTCAGGCCATGGGTAATTAATACAGAGAGTGGGTTGCCAATTTTAGGCCTTGGTAGGCCATGTGATAGTTTAAGGCCATTTCGGGCCGTTTGATATAACTAACACAAAAGATAAATCCAACGTAAAATCGAAACTATACAAAAAAAAGTGTTAAAGTTGAAAAAATTAGAGAAGTAAAGTAGGACTATGCCCTAATCACATAACTGTTTCCTAACCCGATGTGGGTTAGGCAGGGTGTATGGCTTGGAGGATTTAAGGTTATACTCCTCTAAGTTATCATCTACTATTGAAAAAGGCAACTCTGCCCATATAGTTTCTTCATGTAGGTCATTAGTTTTGTTTGACTTATTGGCAGAAAAATATTGGGTTTCAATGTGGACATGTGACATGTCTTTAGAGACTTCTATTTCTAACCCTTGCTCCATGTTTATATTGTTGATAGCCCAAGGGGCTACCTCATCACCAAAGATCACCACCTCTCCACCCGCATAGGGTAGGTGGATCTCCTGGTGTATCGGTGAAGAGACAGCCCTTAGTTGGGCTAACCATGATCTTCCCAAAATCAAATTAAACCTAGGCATTTCTTCTACCATGATGAATTTTGCACTAGTGGGGAACTAATCCCTTGCTATAAAGTTAATAGTGATGGTTCCCTTGACCACAACGCATGCCTCATTAAATGACTTTGACCAAGAAGTTTCCATGGGCTTGATTTGATCCACCAGGCCCAACTTGTCAACAACAAGGAATGAATTACATTAGTTGTTGTCCCATCGTTAACATGCACCCTGTGAATCCTGTATTGGCCTACACAAATTGTTATAAACATAGGAGCAATAGTTACTTGACCCCTTTCAAGATGATCTTTAATGGCTTCATCATGGAAAGTCAAGTAAGTTGCCCATGATTCTTCAGCCATAGATGGAAGCATAACGGCATGAATGGCTTTTTCCTCTCGTGGCATATCTTCCTTAATAGGAATAGATGCCATCATATGGATCAAATCCTCACAATGTGCAGCAGATGTCATTATTAGATCGTATAAGCTTAAAGTTGTATTTTTTTGCTTTAAAGCTTGTCTAACTTGTGTTAGTGTATCTAAGAAATCTTGTCCACCGTCCGAGTGTTTGGTGGTTTTTTTTCCTCTATACGTCCTAAAAGATGGATTTCCCAAGGAGGAGAAGACTTGGCTTTTGTTTAGGCAGTGGGCTTTCAAGCTTTGGTATTTTCTTGTCATGAATGCATTTTCATCTTATCTTTAGGTGGTGGGGCCATGGAAACCATCGATAAGGGGGTTGGCTTAGGGGGGCCTAGCATAGTGCATTCCCTAGTCATTTTTTCAACTAGACACTTGTCATGTCTCCTCAAGCAAGAAGGTTGTGACATAGTTCCAACCACTAGACTCTAGGTAGGCGGTGAGTTCGTATGCTTTGGCACTCTTATAACAAAAGGTGTTTGAGTTATTGCAACAGCACATTGAGGGGCCTTAACTACAAAAGGTGTGATGGGCCCTTGCGGTGATATTTTAGTGATAAAAGGGGGCTATGACCTAGGTGACATTGAGCCTTCAGCACCCTCAGAAGGTGCATGGACCACAAATGACTTATGTGTTACTTCTACATTGTCATCAACACTAATAGCGTTAATGATATAGCTTGCATTGTTAGCATTCAACGGGCTTTTATAGACATTCATAGATTGGTTTTTCAGCCGAATAGGACTTTTTTCGTCAAGGATCAACTTACCTTGATAAATCATACATTGAATGTCATCTTTCAACACCAAGCAATAGTCCATGTCATGGCCAAACAATTGGTGATAATTGTAGAAGCATTCTAGCCTAAAATTTATGGGCACTAGAGGCTCATTAGGCATAGCTATAGAAAGGTCTCGAAGGATCTCACAATACCTCTCATGCCATTTGTGTGCCTCCTCTAACATTTTCTTATATTGAATGTGCCTAGCACTCAACAGTTGATCTAACAGCTCTAATGGCTTAATTGGCAACGGGATGTATTTCAAGTGATCCTTATGCTCAAATTTTTGCCTTAGCAAAGTTTGTGTCATGACTGTTGACACTAGAGGTTGGTGAGCTCTAGCATTGCTAAAGCTTGACATTTTAGCAATAGTGGCCATGGCCTTAGGCATTTTGGCAGTCTACTTGTTGTTATTGGGCTTGGTTTCATTAGCTACAATGGCCAAAGTGGTTGTTGCAACCTTTTCCTTTTCCTTTTCTTTCTTTGCTTGTGTGTTTTTGTAAGCTATATAAGCTGGGTCTCTACTAGCCTCTACTACATCTTGTATACTTTTATCTATGCAAAGGCCTAGCTAAGGGTGCATGGTGCTAAATAGTATAGCTTAGATTTGATAAAATCATTCACAGCACCCTTGAAAATGGCTAGTAGATGGGCTTCAACAATCGGCTCATGAATTTCATTTAAGGTAGGACTCTAGCATTGTATGAATTTTTGGATGGGCTCTAATGGTTCTTGTTTGACATTCATGAGTTGGTCTAAGGTGACTTTTGGCTTCAAGTTGTACTTGAAGTGAGTGATAAACCAACTTAGTAATTCTTCTAGTGTTGAAATAGATGCATAAGGAAGTGCGTGATACCAGTCCAAAGCTCTGCTAGTCAATGACATGATAAAAACATAAATGACCACATGTGACCATGGTTGTAATAATAAGGACTCATCTTGAAAAGTAACTAGATGGACATTTGGATCACCCTCTCCATTTTATTTTTTGAACTAGGGAAGTTGTACCCCATGAGGTAGTGCAAGCATAGGGACAATAGGACTAATAAAGTCATCATGATAAAAGTCCATTACTTGGACTATTTCAGAGCCAATGGCTTTAAGTTGCTTGACTTCATAGGTGAGGGTCTAAATAAGCTAAAAGGCTTGGTCCAGACCTGGGGGTGCTATGGAAAGTTGCATGAGTTGGACTATTGATGGTACTATTGGAGAAGCCATCATTAGTGGTGTTATTGGTGCAGCTACCATTCCCATTGGGGGTGCTGTCGGGGCAACTCCCATTGGTGGTGTCATCTAAATGGCCCACAACCCTATGGGTGGTGCCACTGGAGCGACTACCATTGGTGGTACAGTGGGAATGGTTACCTGCCCTGTTGTCGAAGCAATCCACAACCCCGTAGTTGGTTGCACCATATGTGAAGCTTGATATGTTTGGGGCTGCATATACTGTGGTATCTAGGATGTCTGAAAAGTGGGAAAGGACGTCACTGCCCACCATGCAGTTGAGGTTGGAGCTACTGCTAGCAGTGGAATTGGCATAGAGGAGATAATGGAAATAGGGCCCATTTGTGGTTATGATGTAGACGTAGTATGTACATATGATAATGTAGGCATCATAGATGTTGGTTGCAGAAACTAGATGGACTATGAAGGAATACTAAAGGGAAAGGAGGCCAAAGGCCCTACATGCTATTGTGTTGATAACATTTGATGGCTTCCTACCACCAAGGAAGGTTTGAGCTATCGAAGCATTGTAGCCATGTCAAAAGAGGTATAGGATTATGACTAGTGTGAAAAAAATATAGAGTTGGACTATGAGGCTATAGTGTAGAGTAGGCCACCACCATCAAAATGGGATTCAAAATCCTCTTGCCCATCATGGAGGGGTTCCTCATAGTGAGACGTCGTGTCTTGCTCTTTTGACCCACTTAGTCGAATATGTTGGTTTAATATCGACTTAAAAATTTCAATGAGTGGTATGATGGCATCAGGAGTGGGAAGGAACTCCCTTTCATTCCGATGAATAGTTTCAAAGTTGTGCTTTTCTTTGAATTCCTAGCGATCTAGTGGTAGGCCCACTTGGATCTTTACACATAAGAAGTTATATCACTCTTCATCACATGCCATGCGTTTGGGCGATTTATGTTGTAGTTGAAGAGACTGTCATTGTGATCACGCTAGGCTAAGTGGTCGCTCAAGATCTATCACATGTTGCAGGGGATGAGCTATCTCTAAGCTCATGGTGGTAGCTGAGGTGCTAGGGGGGGTTCATTTTTACTATGTTAATAAGAAACTTGTGAGAAATGAAGAAATACAATAAATTTTGAACTAAAACTCTTAAATAGGTAAACTACACAAAAAATAGGCTAAAATGACAAAGTATGAAAATGCTAAAGAAATAGTAACTTGTGCTATTACACCCGCTATGCTAGGTAGGACTATCATGCTGATAGGGTTGTTATGCTACACATGTTACACTTTATGTGTCATGCTATACAGAACATAGAGAGCTTAACATAGTACATAGTTTTGGGCTTTTTGTCCTGCAGAGTTCTAGGGGAACCATCAACTGGGACCCAACTATACCAACCGAAATGTAAACAACCCCTATGCTAGCCTATGATCTAGCTACTTTCGTAGTAGGTCCATAGGGGTGTTACATTTACACTAGCCCATTGCTAGTGATGGAGGTATAGAAAGCACACAAGACTACCCATGGTGCATAGAAGGGACATAGAGGTTCAGGCCCTCCTTCTAGCACCAAAAATTGTAGCATCTAAAAATGTCAATGGCTAGAACACTGAGAGGTCAACAGGGACATAGTCTAACCCCAAATCCATGGGAGGGCCATGCTAGAGAAAATAGAAACAAGGCACCCTAAATGGTCTAGTTGATCAATTAGGGACTTATGTGGTGTCCAATAATTGTTTGTGAATAATGATTTTAGAGTGTCACGCATAGGAGTTGGAATAAGCAGGAACACAACATGCATAACAGTGGGAGAATATCAACGTGCATGCATCATGATAATAGAAATAAACAAGTACACTAATAGTTTAAAATATGTGTTGTAGAAAAATAAAATGAGAGTGCAAGTGAAGAAATGCATTACCCCAAGATTTGGGAACATGAATTTTGATCAAATGATGTGTACAACTGGTACACAATGTCAAACAGGCATAGTTGGGCAGCAAGGTAACATGGTCATAATTCTTGGGTCATTGTGGATGTGGTGCTGACAAAAAGGAGCTGAAGCTTACTGGGCTAGTAGTTGCTATGTTGTGCAGGTGCGAGGTGCAGGTGTCACATTCGAGTGCAAGAGTGAGGAAGACATTAGAAATGCTTGTAATACTAAGATTTTCCGCTCATCAACCTTTTACTTGCCAATCGCCTGCCAAAGCCAACTATGGAAGCCAACCCTTAGAATGTCAATTAATTGGGTATTTATAAAGCAAAGGTTGGAGGGGAGATGTGGTTTGGATACCACGTGTCCTAGGTCCCATGTATCATAATCATGAATGTACCACACTGATGTTCTACACTCAAAGTATTACGCCCAATGGTGTTATGCTCTACAGGATAAGAACAGGGACTGAAAATCTGTCAAATGTGACCATATTGCCCAAACCGCATGTGCCAAAGTCTGAAGAACTAGCATGTACTTACAAAAATTTCTAGAACAAATGCAAATTGGAGCTTACACTCTGGGACTATGTCTTCCCTCCTCTTCCGAGTAGGATCAAGCATAGGGACAACTTTGGGGATCAACAAGGGGTACAACAACAAAGCAAACCACTAATCTTGATTGTTGAAGAGATGCCAGAGTCAAAATGAGGGTTGATGCTGAGTTCTAGGGGCTTTTGAAAGCATTAAAAGGCTTTTTCCAAGTGTTATAGTGTCTACATTACCTAGTGTAATGAAGTGTAGCATGAACACTTAGAAAAATTCTGCAGTCTTATCCTACTACACTATCTATGCTACATAGCGTAGCAAAGAGTAGCACCCATTTTGAAAGAATTTTGCCCAAAATTGAAAACACCACTCTAGAATTTAGCAAGGCATGCATTTTTTAGAGGCCAGCACATGCATCTTCCATGTCAAAAGAGCTTGATACCTCCTTGTTTCACACTTGGAACATTTTTGGTCCTGAAGCCTCTGCAACGTTGTCTACACTATGCAGCATAGCACAATGAAACACCCAATTTTGAATTAATTTTGATAAAACTTGTAGTGTTTTTCTATGGGACATTGATCACACTCTAAGGATGAAGTAGGATAAGTAGCCTTGGAGGTCGAAGAATTACCAAATGTACCTACCATGTTTAGTCTAGCACTTGGGAAAATTTTAGTCCCACATGGCCTACTATGCTATCTCCACTGTGCAGCATAGCAGAGCGTAGCAGGTCCAAAGATAGAAAATTTGCCAAACTTTTTAGTCCATCCTGAGCGTTTTTGACACCTCCTAGTCTAGCACTTGGGTGGACTGGCAACCAGGACATGTGTCAAACTAGGCAAGCTAGAGAGCATAGCAAGCTTGATGACCCAAAAGATAGAAAATTTGCCAAACTATTCAATCCATCCTCAGTGTCCTTTTTATGCAAATTGGCCTTGGAAATGGGTGTTACGCCAACTATGCCGAGGAGCATAGAAGATAGACTTAGAAAAAACTTTGTAGATGTTAGGACATCTAAGGTGCCACGCTATCTATGTGGCATAGCGTGACATCAGGCTTAGATAAATTTCTCCCAAATTTCAATGCTCTTATGCTAAGTCATGAGAGCCCAAAATTAGTGGTATTTTAGAAAGCACATGCAAGAGGGAGGACTATCCCAACCAAGGAACAAATGGCTAAGAATCAAAAGGGACTAAGAATAGGGCCATGAGCAAGCAGCCAAAATCCATGCAATGGGATCTCTTTAGGAGAAGCCTAGAGAGGAATATGTCTAACAAATTCCTAAAGTGGTCACAACTAAATAGTCTTACCAAGATGAGGCACCAGAGCCTAGACAAAACCTTGAGGTCACCTTGACAGAGGCCTACCTCAAGCAAATCAAGCCTAAGGAGATCCATAAATCTATGTTCCATGATTTAAACTTTGGACCCTTCTTGGAGTTTTCTCCTCTAGAAGTTGAAGCTCAATTGCAAAACTCTCCCATGTGGTTCACCATCACTTCTAGTAAGGTGTGGTCCATGGGAGAGACATACCTATTCTGGAACAATTAGCAAGCTAGTTCAACAATCAAAATCAAGCACATTTTAATGTCATAATCGATGAAAGAAATTTTTGAGGCCCTTAGGTTGCTAGAAACTAGTGCCAACCTTGGAACAATTTCAATGTAGATAGATTCTAGTGTTAAGAAAGAATGGACGTAGTAGTGTTATGGACTAAATTGTAAGGAGTTTGGTGCACTCACCATGGTGGAACATACATACTTCAAGATTGTGGCCTTTCATCTCAATCCCACAGTGAACCTAAGAAAGATCACAGCTTTCTCTGCCTATGCATGTGTTGCTCGAAGTAGTAGATTCCCAATCAACATTCTAGAGTTGATCTATCTTGAGAAAGATAAGTGCTTCAAGGAGAACAAATGTGGAAGGAAGGTACTTCCCTTTCTATGCCTCATCAAAAAACTATGCAAGAGGGAAGGCATAACATGATACACAATTGATGTTGTTGAACATGCTCGAACTACCTCTTGGGTAGAAATGATGAAGGATAAAGTGTCTACCAAAGTGATCTAGGAAGAGGAGTAGCAACCACCACCTTCACCACCCACTCACAAAACAACACTGGAAATCCACACTACCATTGAACACATGCGTGAACTTCAAGAATAGCTTTTGCAACAATAGCAGTAGTAAGCAAGAACAAGTGGTGGCGACCCATCTATGTATTGACTAACCATGAGCCACATCAATGAAGTGGCCTGAACCATAAGCTAGATGGAAGGTGCAACACCAATTTTCTTAGCAAGTGCCTGCAAGGTTAGATCCAAGTGCTCGAGAGGCAATCGTATCCCTCTCGTAGTACTAGTAATTTTGAGACATTTTGGGGAATGTTGCTACCTTTTTGGTGCATTTGAAGAAGGGTGAGGGGGCAACTATCTTGGTGATGTAGCACCATAAGTAGGAGATGACAACCAAAGTGGTTGCTGACAAAGTGGTCAAAGCACTTAATATGCTCATAACATCTATACCAAATGTTTCTACACTCATAGATGTGTAGATGTCTGCAGAAACTCTCAGTGGTAGATTAATTGTAGCCTAGCATGATGAATCATTAGACCAATTGGTGGGAACCAAGTAACCAATTTCACATGTCTTTGATCTTTTAGATAGCATATTTACAACCTAGGCAAAGATACTTGAAGCAAGGGGAAAATGCTTTATCATGGAAGGGCAACTAAAAATAGCTTGAGCTAAGAACCAATGCTTGGTTGCAGAGGTTGTCAATTTATGAGCTTTCCTTATTGATCCTGTGTTGCTCATCTCAACATTGACACAAGATGAAGCTTTTAAACAACTTTAGGAAAAACTCAAAAAGGTTAAGAACACCAAGGAGATGGTGATCTTTGATCAATCCTTGGCCAATTTCACAATGCATAACATCTAGAAGGACTTAGCCTAGACGCAATGGAAGAATGAATTCATGAACATAGAAAACCATCACCTGTGGAATGTTGATGCATAGAAGTAGCAAATGTTAGATTTTATCTATCAAAAATAGGAGCAAATAAATAAGGTGAACACAGAATTAAGGATATTGGTAATAGAAAATAGAAACCTCTCCATGGAGGAAGTTTGTTCCCTTCACTAGAAATCTATAATTAAGATAGCTGCCTGGAAGAATGGGGTCCTAAAGTTTTAAAAGGTTAAGAACCATTATAGAGATCAAGTTGGTCTATAGAAAGAAGTTAATGAAAAGAACATCTAATAAGTGAATGCAAAGATAAATAAGGCCCTCCAGTAACTCCAACAAGGAGGCTATGTTTAGCAACCTATCTTGATGGGCTAAATTCATACAATAAGGCTAAAATTTCCCTAAAGGAGTTGTAGACTAAGGAAGTGACTGAATACATGAAGTTTGCCAATCTATGGTACATAAACTTGGCAATGCTAACTACCAGAAGGCCATGGTCTGAACTAGAGAAATAAGTGACTAGCTTGTACTTGTTATACAAGGTAGAGTTCAAGCACCATAAAGAGATTAAGCAAGAGCTTGAGATAACAAATGCAAAACTTTAGGTTCTCAAGTTGAAGTTCATAGATCAAAGATCAATCACTAAGAACCTAGCCAAGAGAATGAATGACTACCAGGAGCTATAGAATGTACTTAGGACATTTTACATCAAACATAAATAGTTCACTATCTAGTTCATGAATGTGAAGGAGTTCTTCCCTACAATGTCTTGTCTATTGGATATTTCCATTTTGGTCCACATTAGCGATGTATCGTCGACTGTGAATGATCCCCAAAGTAAGGAGGAGAAGATGAAGGCATTTTTGAATACCTTTAATCTTCTTCCAGAAGTTGTAGTTATGGCAAGACAACCACAACAACTACCTCAACCACCGCATGTGCTTGAAGTAGAAGAAGGATCCTCAAAAGCTCAAGAGCCATCTGAACTTCTTCATCATCTTCATGCAATCAAAGAAGTTGTGTTTTTCAGTTTTTATCTTGGTGTTTAATTTTATTATCTTGAACATCAAAATTTTGTAATGATTGTAAATCCATACACTTGGAAACTTAGTTTTTACTGTGTTTTTTTTGTATATTTGTAGTTAGTAAATAATATCATACCTTACCAAACTTTGGAAGAAACTTAAGAACAAGTTTTCATTTAGTCATGGGGGTATCATAAATTGTAATTATTGGGCCACATTGATAGGATACCATCAACGTAGGGTTTGACCTATTGACATGTACCTATCAACGGGGTATCCTATCTCTATCTATAAATATATGCCTACCTACCACATTTATGATAATTTTTTCGTAGTTGTAGCAAAGCACTTGTAGTTTTTCCTCTCAAAAGTTAGAATATTTTCTAAGTGCCTATAGTAGGAGTCAAAGAGTATATGGATCTTTATTCGAGTACTATTGTACCTGAGCACTTTAGTATGGACAACAACCAAGATGAGCTTTTCTAATAAACCTTGTAACACTTGGACTAGATTAATTATTTTCTTAAGCATTTAATATTCAAGAAATTTACTTTACTAATTTTTAAATAATTAATTAATATTATTTAAATAGTAAATATATGTACAACCACTTTGATCATATGCTTAGCACTTGGTAATCCTAGTAACACTTAACGTTTGGTAACCCAGTGGTGCTATATCGTGTTTAGGATGTGTATAGAAAGTGGAAACAGATACTTATGTTAGGATTAGTTAACATAAGTAATTAAATATGTTATTCTTTATTTGTATCCTTAGGCAACTTAATTCATCAAATAGAAAATGATAAAAATCATATTCCTTAGTTGCACTTAATCATACAATTGCAGTTCAAAAGTGGAACTAGGAAGACAATGATTGCAATGATTAGCTTCACCTCCTAGAACTAGTGTACTTAGAAACCTAGAGTCTTTGAAATTTGATTGGATCGCTTAGTGGACACTAGTGATTCATATGATTGAGTGTAGGGTATACATATTGCTCATCTTCCTTGATGATTGCAAATAGCTCCAAAGAGAGAAGCATAAGGAGGACCCCCATAGGCTGCAAGTAAATGACCAAAAGGCCAAGGTAGAGGTTAAATAGGAAAATAAGCACTAGAACATGCAAAGTAGGAAACACAATCCTTCAACATTCATTAAGAAACTTTTGCTACCAAATAGTTGGTCCAAGGAGAGGCAAAGGAACCATAGGTGCAAGGACAACACCTCATGCTGTTACAAGACTACCTCTAAGCTATCTGAGAAAAGTTAATCTTAACCAAAGTGATTATGGAGATGAACTCATAGAATTTTTTCTAAAAGTGGTAAAGACACAACTCAAAGCATCATCACTATGGCCCATCCTATCTAATAATAGAGAATGGTACCTTGGGGAGACTTATCAATTCTAGCATAATAAAGAAGAAGGTACCATGGTCAATACTGAAGGAGTCTCTATGTCATATTCAGTCAAGACAATAGCTAAAGCTCTCAACATACCTAATGAAGGGGCAAAAGTAACACATCTTTCCACCAAATCAAATGCTAAAACCAAGAAATTATGGCTAAACCGAGCATATGACAAAGACGACAAGGAATACAATGAGTTAACTCTGGAAGAAAGAATTTATTTCAAAATTGGCACCTATCACATGTTCTCAATAAAAGGGATAAATAGATTATCCACCTATGTAGCCAAAGGAAGTGCAATCCTAATGAAAAATAATAATCCTAATTTTTCATAACTCCACTTTATCGAGATCTAGAGGAAATTTGAAGAAAAGAAGGTAGGGAATCTAATACTTCCATTTCCTTTCCTTATTAGGGAGTTGTGCAAATATGATGGAATCCTGGGGTATACCAATGACTTTTCCAAGAAGGCCCAGAACTCCTCATATGTTGAACTGCTCAAGCCAAAACCACCCAAGAAAGACCAAGGTAAGGAACAAACCAATGTTTGGGAAACCACAAAAACCATTGAACAACAACAATAAGTGGGACCTAGTGGTCAATAATAGCAACAACAAGAGTAGCAGCAGTAATAGCAAGTTCCATCACTGCTACTATAGGATTACAAATCATCAATGAGTCATTTGCAATAGATTGAAAAAACCATCAATTGGGGAATAAGGGAGGAGGCCAACTTCTATAGAGTTATTGATAATCCCATTTAGCCTACCATTTCTGTAGACCCTATGAGTGGATAGATATCATTACAACCATGAGGAAGGGACTAATGGTCACAACAGATCTTTAGGAATGTTGCATCATTCCAAGTGGTGCTAAAAACTGGAGAATGAGCCACAATTGTGATAATGTAGCACTAGAATGTAGCAAAAGTAGTAGAAGTGGTGACAGATCACATTAAAGAATCCTTTAATGTACCTGTTATGTCACTAGTAGATCTAACTGGAGCTAGAGATGTGCAAATGCTAGCTGGGATCTCAATGACTCTTGTAGACCATGAAGATGTGCTAGACTGATTTTTGCATAGTAGGTAAGTAATGAAAATACTTTTTGACATCCCAAGTCATTTCACTAAAATGTAGTCAAAACATATCACAACCAAAGGTAAACTAGTCATGGTAGAGACTAGGGTAGAGCATGTAGAAACTAAAATTATGAAATTATAAGAAGAACTCATAACCCTGAGGGCAGAGTGAAGAGATCCCACTTAATTCATTGTGCTTGACAAGTTAGAATAATTTAGAATAGAGTAGATCAGTCACCTGATTGGAAAAAACAAGCAGATAGAAAATTAGAAGGAGAAAGCAATGTGGAATGCCTCAATAGCTAAAGCCCAAATGTATACACATGCTAAGATACTCATCGAAGTCCTAAAAGAGAACAAACAACTCACTATAGATAATATGCAATTGATCACTATGGAGAAATATAAGAAGATATTAGAGAAAAGCATCCACCAGTTAAGAGAAAAATTGGTGAGGATCAACTAAGACATGAGCCACCCAGCACAAGAAGATAAAACCCTCTTAATGAAGGAAGTACATACTATCTACTAGAAATTAACTAATGAAATTAGCATGTGGTAGAATGAGGCAAAGAAACATGAAAGGCTTACAAAAAACTTTCGTAACTAAGTAGGGATGTACAAGTAGATCAATGAAAAGGAGACCTAGATGATGAAAGCCAAAATTAGTTCAATGTTAGTACAAAATCCTAACTGGCAACCAATCTTAGATAGTTATTCCCACATCCACTAGGTGGAAGTAAAATGTAAAGACCTGTAGATTGAAGATTTAAAGAATAAATAGGGTTAGCTAACCTTTGCTATGCTAACTTGGCCATGTTGATAGCAGGTAGGCATAGAAATGAACTAGAACAACAAGTAGCAACCATGTACGCACTATATGAGAAAGGATTTGCAAATGGGAAAGATGCTTTACAAAACATTTAGGTAGCAAACTATAAGCTAGAAGTAGTTAATGGTGGCTACTAAGGGCATAAAGATGTAGTAGCGAACCTGACCAAAAGATTATCGAATTATCATGAACTACGATAAAAGGCTAGAGCTTTTGAAGAAGAAAGGAGACAATTTGCAAGATGGTACATCAAATCCAATCAAATGTTTCTACAACTCCCATTTCCATGGGATGTGCTATCTCCATCATACATTGAACAATAAGCATGAATGGTACATTATCCAAGAACATAAGAAGAAAAGCTTTAGCCACTCCTGAACTGATACAAATTCCAAAAGCCTAAGAATAAGGAGAAGTAACGAATGGAAGAGCCACCACCACCAGGCACTACATCAAGCTTCATCCAAATTTTTTTTCCTATTAAAATTTTTCATGTCATGTCTTGTCTATCAATTTTGTTACACACCATTACAACATAAACAATCATGTAAATAAGTGTTATGTAAATCTATCTCCTAATTTTGAAAGGAACTCTAATCTTACTTTATTTTACCTTAAGGATAAGTTTTCAGTCAGTCATGGGGTTATGATAGAATGAATTTTTGAATAGCTATGATATTGGATATCCAATATCAAAGTCACAATATCACATACCCAATATTAAAGCCCAAGCTATGACATTGGATATCTAATATCATGCCACACATGCTTGCCTATAAATATGACACTTAGGCGCATGGTCCAACAACAATTTTGTCCATCCTTACCAAAAATATTTTAGTTTTTCTTAGTAATTTTAGTTTTAAATACTCATTAGTGTGTGCTAGTAGTGTGGTTTTGAGTGATTATATGAAGTCTTTATACAAGCATCTTGTACTTGGAGACAAGTGTGACCGACAATAAAGATTGAGATTACTTTTCACCATTATAACATCCACTTAGTTTTTTTATTGTTTACTTAGAATATTGATTAATATTTTCACTTAAATTCTTTCTTAGTTAATGTTTACCATTCATTGAATTTTACTTCACGGTTGATAAGTAATATGGATATATTGATTTCAAGTACTAAGTGTAGTTATTTGGTAACCTAGTAGTGTTATCACTTGGTTTGCTTAGTAGTGGTACACTTGGTAAACACAATTATGACTATGTGAGCTTAAGGCATGTATGGAAAATCAAGAATTACTATTCATTACCTAGAATAGAATAAATTCATTCAATATTTACTTAGACTTAGAAACCATTACTATTTCATCATGTTTACTATGAGTAAGATGGCCAACACAACATTAGTTATCATATACCTCACTGTGAGTTAAACTATACCCATATATTTTACTAAGTCCTGTGGTAAGAAAATGATCTCAAAATTTAACAACTTAGTTACATATTCACATTTCCTCATCCATAGATTATGATTTGGCCATGCATGAACACCTATGATTTGCATGATTGGGTATTCGATTACTCCACCACTCATCAAGAGGTATGACATGAATGATAGAAATGCCAACACTAGAGTGCTTTCACATTTTAGATTCAAATATGATATATGCCAATATGAACATCCAAAGGGATGTTGCCCTATAGTGTCACACTTACAAGAGTCTAGAGTGTATGCATTGAATTCTTTCCTAGCACATCCAAGATGATTGCCTTACCATCAAGGCAGTCCAATATAGTTCCACCAACAACAACAAGCTTACTACCCAAGTGGAACTCCTCCATAATTGTACAAACAATACCAACAATGATATCAACCACAATCATGGGGAATGCCACCACCAAGGTAGCAGTACCCTTATAAGCAACCAGATCCATATGGGTACTATGTTCAGCATCCCATCTCCTGTAGAAGTTCTGCAAGTCATGCATTATTCTAACATCACTATTACCCTTCTAAGTACCACCAAACACATTCAACATCTACTTAAGGGAAAATCCTATATTTTTATCCTTATCATCCTCCACATCCCTCTATAGCTACACCTCCACCTTCAACTCAATTACCTCCTACTCCAACTATGCATGGTGAGATTCCTTCACAGTTGCAACAACAAAATGCTACATGGGCTATACACTCACAACCAATTTTTCAGCCAAGTGGTTTGGAGAATCAATTAAGGAAATGACCTTTCTTTTAGCCCAACAATCCTCTCCAGCTCTCACAACCTACTCTGGTTGATCATCTTACATCTCTAACACCCTCATCCTTTGCATCAAATATCTTCAAGTTCCCTTCAAACGAAGTCCCACATAGAATCCACATTGTAATGCTAACTCATGTTGTTTCTAAGTAGATTAAGGCTAAAAATCTTCCTACAAAAACATCTGATTTAGGAAATCCACTCATTCATCTACAGATTGACTCTAGTTCTAAAGTTAATCTCATCTCCCACGATATGTATAAGGCTTGGAACCTACCACCTCTTAAGAAGAGCAACATCCATCTAGAATTAGCAGATCAGTCAATTACTATCCCTTTGGGATTAGTAGAGGACATTGTAACCATAGTTTGTGGGTGGTCCTATCCTACTAATTTTTTGGTAATCAAGGTTGAAAATTGAAAAAGTGACTTCTCCATCATTATGGGAAGGGCTTGGTTAAGCATGGTTAACATGCGAATGGGTATAAGGAACCTATCTCTTGAAATATCTAAGGAAAATAAGCTAGGAAATATTGAGAAAAAATGTATTCCATGTATCACGTACAACAATAACGGGTGCAATTAGATGCAAAATATTTGGTCAATCAAAAGCACATACATTAAGGCATGTGATTAGTGTGCATAAGAAATTAACATTCGAAGGTGTCTGTATGTAGTAGTCATAAAGCAAGAGGGAACCTAGTGGCTAATAGCTAATTCAAATAGTAGCACAATATGCATGGAGCCAACCGACAGCCTAACATGTGCATATGTTGAATTTATGAACAAAATTGAAGTTCATTCCCAACTCTTTGATGAAGATGATAATACCTATTGGGGAGAGTTGGAAATCCCTGATCACTTCAAGCAAGAGCCCTTAGAACTAAAAAGTTTACTGGATGATATGAAGTATGCATTTTTAAAGAATGGTAAATTAGTCATCATTAATGCCAAACTTTCTCCTAAGAAAAAAGAAAAGTTGTTCGAAGTGAGGAATAAATGGTCAACAACCTTTGCTTGGTCATATCCAGAGCTAACAAGAATTGATCCAAGGATATGCTAGGATCACATCTACATTAACCCAGCTATGAAGCCTAGAAGGTAGCCACAGAGGTAGCTTAATCCCAAATTAAAGCAAATCATTAAGGAGGAGATAGAGTGACTCCTCAATGTGGGGTTTATCTATCCAATTGTAGATAGTGAGTGGGTTAGTTCACTCATAATTGTACCAAAGAAGGGTGATAAATGGTGGGTTTGCATCAACTTCAAGTTGTTGAATATGGTAACATTTAAGGACCACTTTCCTTTGCCATTTGTAGACTAGGTGTTAGACACCATATCCAGGCATTATTATTATAGCTTTTTGGATGGATATAATGGCTATAACCAAATCCAAATTGCACCCGAAGATCAAGCCAAGACAATGTTCATGAGTCCCTAGGGGACTTTTGCATATTGTAAGATGCCATTTAGCCTATGTAATTCCCTTGCAACATTTCAATGCTTGGTCCTTAGTATCTTTCAAAAAAAAATTAGTAGTGGTGTTGGAGTCTTCATAGATGACTTCTCCAACTATAGAGCTACCTTTGAGCAAGCCTTGGACTGACTTGAGCTAGTATTGAAGAGATGTGTAGAGATAAACCTATGGCTCAAGTGGAAAAAGAGCCATCTCATGGTCCAAGAAGGCATTGTGCTAGGGTACCAAATTTCATAAAAAGGGATTCAAGTAGACCCAAAAAAGATAAGGTTCATCCAAAGAATAACACACCAACCCAAGATTGTTAAAGATGTTTGATCATTCCTTGGACACACTAGTTACTACTAGCATTTTATTGAGAATTTCTCTCAGATTGCAAAGCCATTGGTAGAACTTACAAAGAAAGATGCACCTTTCATTTGGACCAAGAAATGTGAACATACATTCCAATAATTAAAGGAAAAACTTGTAGAAACACCAATCCTACAAGCACCAGATTGGTTCAAACCATTCCATATCATGATAAGTACATCTAACTATACTTTGGGAGCAATGCTCACATAGATGGATGATAAGAAACATCCATATTATATTCATGATGCAAGTCGAAGCATTGTGGGGGCACAATTGAATTACACCACCACAAAAAAAGAATTAATGGTAGTGGTGTATGCACTAGAAAAGTTTAGACATTATGTCCTAGGTTACAAAGTATTTGTACATACGGATCACACTGCAATTCGCTTCCTCGTGAATAAGCTAACGATGAGCCCTTGTGTCATACGTTGGCTTGTGATCTTATAGGACTTCAATCTTACTATGGTAGATTGAAAAGGGACCAAGAATGTGATTGCTGATCATCTTTCTCACTTAAGATGGGATAACAAAGAGGAGGAGAGCCCACTCTCTAATCAATTTCCAAATGAACTCCTCTTTACCGAAGCAATAAGTGAAAAAATGCCTAAAAACGAAATATGGTATAATAGCATCCTCACATATCTTCTCACTCAAGAGATTCCACAAGACTTGGATTTTATGAAAAAGTAACAATTTCTTCATCAAGCCAAATACCTTTACAAGGTGTGTGCCAATGACCTAATCCATTGGTGTGTCCCTAACGAAGATCAATTGTGGATTCTCTAGGATGCTCATGAAGGGCCTTGCATAGGCCACTATGCAGGGAGATGCATGGCCATAAAAATCCTAATGACAAGATACTATTGGCCTACAATCTTTAGGGATTTCCACTAGTTCGTCAAGTCTTGTGAATGTTGTCAATGTGACTAGGGGATGACTGCTCACATGGAAGGCCCTCAATAGTGGATTCAACAACTGAAACCTTTCAACATATGGGACACTAACTTCATGGATCCCATCACATTCATGTCTAACTAAAAAGTATATATTATAGTAGTAGTTGACTCCTGCACAAAATGGGTAGAAGTGACAACTGTTACTGATTATACATCATTCACTACTACCAAATTTATACAACAAAATATTGTGAATAGGTGTGGGGTGTCACGTTTACTAATTTCTGATAATGAAACTTATTTCATAAGTGCCACATTTAGAAAATTAATGCAATGCTTGGGGGTAGAACATAAATTCACAGCACCTTATCACCCCCAAGCCAACGGTCAAACAAAGGTAACCAACTGGGAGATTACAAAAATACTAACATAGACCATTAGCAAATATAGGAAGGACTAGAGTACAAAACTTAACAATTCTCTCTAGGCTTATCATTTAACTTCGAAACTTCCTATTGGATATTCTCCCTACAAGTTAGTGTATGGAAAACTTCCAATGTTTTCATTTCAATTTGAGCTCCGTACACTCTCAATAGACTGTTATCGAAACCTTGACCTAAGTCTAGCACAAAAGGAAAGATTGATCAATCTAAACATGCTAGATGAAAATTGCTTAATGGCCATATCCTTGAATGATAAGGCATTCAGCAACCAACGTAATGACTTTTGAATCAGGAAAGTAAAACTTCAACCAAGAGATAAGGTTCTTTACTGGAACCTCACACATGTATCCCAAAAGACAAAATTTTGAACATTGTGGAGGGACCTTATATACTTGATCAAACCTTTCCCTCTAGGGCCATGATAATCTACAAACTTGACAACCCAAATAAAAAGCAATTGGTCAACATCCAACAAGTCAAACCTTTCCTAGAATAAAGACAGGCCAGTGTAAATAGCACCTCAATAGATGGACAACCACATTCTATTTTTTAAATCTCCTTCCTCCAACTTAGTCATGGGGGAGATGGTCATCCATGTTGACCATTACCATGGCCTCTTAGTTTTTCTATCCTTGTTGTGTTTCACATTTTTTATTTTACAAATTTTTGACTTTTGATTTTCAAATTTTTCTAAATTTTCATCATCTTTAGTACCTGTAAAATTTCTTAATTATTTTACACTTTCTTATATATTTTACTTTATTTGGCTTTCTTTTGTTTAAGTATGATATTTTCTCATTTTTGCTAATAAAATCTCTTTATTGTCACATGGCATAGTGTCACTATTACTATTTACTAATGATGGTTGGTGCTTAATGTGTGATTGTAGATGTTTGATTTCTATTTTTGAATTCTAATGTCTAATGACTTTGACATGGTTTATTTTTCATGGAACAAGTAGTGAGTCCATGTCATCCACCCATCCAATGAACTTTGTGGTTTTCCTTGTTCTGGGAATTTGAGGTTCCTTTTCATTAAAGAAACTTTTAATCAATCGATGACCTTGGTAGTTCAAGAATTAGGAAGGATTCAAAGGTTTGTAAAGGGTGTGACTTCAAGGGGACTCAATACTCTTTATACTTTTCTACTTGCTTAAGTGCTTGAGTGTTTTTTGCAGACTTCTTACCATTCCATACCACGCATTGAAGAAAGTCAAAATAACATCATTGCATGTTGTAGTTCCCGTTATGAAAAAACAAAACAATCGGAACTCAAAGCACATCTATTCGACATGAATAATTCCTCACATGGTGTGGTTCCCATCATTCAAAGAAAAACAAAATAAAACAATGAGAATTCAAAGCACACCCCTTTGACACAAATAAGTCCTCGCATGGTGTGGTTCCAATCATTTAAAAAAAACCCTAAAAAAATTAATGGAAATTTAAAGCACATCCCTTGGACAAATAAAAGGGCTACAAGCATTGGTTATGGAACTTTAATGACATGCACCTATGTTTGAAAATCCCCTCTAACTAAGGCCCTCTCCCTCACTTCCTACTTCTCCATTCTTCTCTTTATGGAATAGTGGTTGTTTTATGGAAGCACTCTTGTGTCTCGATTGAGTGGATTGGTCTTAGAGTGGTGATGTGAAGTCACTAAAAGTGGATGGTTTTGGTCTAGACTAAGGATGGAACTTCTTGGATCATTTTAACCACAAATTACACAAGGGACTTCTTATGACCTCAATTTGGAACTCCATTCCACCTTCTCTATCATCCATCCATGCCACTATAACTCACCTTACTACTAGGTTCTATGTTATGCTCTATGTCTTAGTCTAATGTGTTGGTATTCTTGAGTGGATTCTTTCACGTTATTCTTTAACTTTTCATGATCATTAAATCAACTATGGGGGCCACAAACTCCTTAGTTGAGGTTATGCAAGGGCAAAAAGGACATGAGCCTACTATGGGGAAAATTCATTTGCATAGCTTTTAGCTTGATTAGTTAAGGTTCCTACCTCTGACATCACTACAATCCTATATTTTGTATTTTCCATTGCGTAAACCAAATAGTACTCCTTAATCCTTCATTGCATTCATCCATTAAATTAGTTTTTCTCCATTTTTTTCAAATTTATGAACTTCAACATCCTCTTCTCATGATTTCATACTATTCTTGGTCTTCTAAGCTTTCATTTGACCCCAATTTCATCAAAAGTTCCTTGTATTTTGAAAGTTTGACCAAAGTCAACGGAAGTTAATGGTGATCAATAATGATGTCAACGAGGCCTCGTCGATGTAGCCAACTACGTCAATGAGGCCCCATCGATGAGGCCTTGTCGATGCAATGCAAAAATGCTATATATACCACTACACACTTTGGAAATTTTTGCAATTTGCTCATAACACACAAGGAATTTTTGCAATGTTTCAGAGCCTAAAACCTTCCAAAGCCAATAAATTTCAAACTGTGTGTCCAAATCACTCCATTTTTTGATCCTACACTTACCAAAGGTAAGATCTTTATCATGGGGGCTACAAACCTTAAGGTTTCTAATGAAATTTTTGAAATTTTTTCTAACTTCCCCCAAGGGTTAGTAACCTTAGCAACATAAAAATATCAACTCTTTTGACAATTAACCCTTCCAAAAACCTCCAAGATGATTTATTAATAATAATTCATAAATAAAAATAACAATTAGGTTCATTAAATCAACCATAATCACAACTTAGCCAACTATCCTTAAGAGTTAAGGTATCCCAATTGTTTTAAGGTTACACAATGATTGCTAATCCATGGTCTTATTATGATTACAGATGGAACCCAAACAAAAGCATCTGTAGGAAGGAGAACCCTTAAAACCATGAGAGAAATGACCCAGAGCTAGAAAGGGCCAGTAAGAACAAAGCCAAGAGCTACCAAAGGTGATCCATGCAATGGGACCTCTTTGACAGGAGCCTGAAGTGGATTTGTCTTACAGATTCCAGAGGAAGAAGTGCCTACCAAATAATCCCAATGAGGAGAAGAACCTAGACTCATGACAAGGCTTGAGGTCACTCTAATTCAAGCTTGCCTATACATCACCAAGTCTTGAGAAATTTAAAGATCAGTTCTTCAAGAGATAAGCTTTGGGTTATTTTTAGAGAAAGCTCAAAAAGATGTCAAGACATAATTACAAGCCTCTCCCATGTGGTCAATCATCATGTCTAGTAAGGAATGATACATGGGAGAGACCTATCTCTTCTAGAGTAGCCAAAGGCTAGGGTCTATTGTAAAAATCAAGGACATTCAAGTGTTCTACTTGGCAGAAGATATTGCATAGGCACTAGGGTTGCTAGACATTAGAACACAGTTGGCAAAGATATCAACAAAAGGTGATCTTGAGGCAAAAAGGGAATGGGCCTAATGATGCTACGAGGAGGACCATAAGGAGTATCATGTGCTCACACTGATGGAGTGGATTTATTTCAAGATTGTAGCCTATCACCTTAATCCAACAATGAGGCCAAGCAAGGTGACTACATCTCCACCCAAGCATGCATCACTCTAAGTAGAAAATTTTTTGTTAACCTTCCATAGCTGATCTATTTGAAGATTGAGGAGTGTTTTAAGGAGAAAAAATATGGAAGGAACACCCTACCCTTTCTATGCCTCATCAAAAAAATTTGCAAAAGGACAAGCATTGATTACTATTCTAATGATACTCTTAAGCATGCTCCTTTAGCCTCATGGACAGAAATCATGAAAGATAAGATGCCAATAATCAATAAGGAAGAGTAGCTGCCGACACCACCACCCACTTAGAAGACAACATTAGAGGCCCTTGTAGTCCTTGAGCATCTATGAAAAATCTAAGAATAGCTCTTAAGTGAACAAGAGCAACAAGAAGAAACAAGTGGGACTAATCCATCTGTGTATTGACGAGCAATGAGTCACCTTAATGAGGTGGCCTAAAAAATTAGCCAAATGGCAAGATGTAGTCCCATTCTCTCTACCCAAAGAATACAACTACCTTCAAGGTCAAATCCCAACACTCAAGAGGTGACAGTATCACTAGCAACACATCATCTATTCCTAAAAATATTTTGGAGTGCTGCCACTTTCTCGATGAGATTGGAGGAAGGTGAAGAGGCAACTATCTTGGTGATGTAGCACCAAGGGTAGGAGACAATGGTAGAATTTGTAGCTAACTATGTGGCAAAAGCATTGAATGCACCCACAATGTCTGTACTAGACATATCTACACTTCAAGATGTGGAGATGTCCGTAGGCATGATCAACAGGAAATTGAATGCAACCCAGCTTGAACAATTACTGGAATGACTAGTAGGAACCAGGAAACCAACTATAGACATCACCACAACCTAGTTGAAGTTGCTAAATGCAAGGGGTAGATGCATCAGTTTGGAGGGGCAACTAGAAACAACCCAAGAGCAAAATCAACATGTGGCCATAGAGGTTGCCGAACTTTGTGCCCAACTTGTAGAATAAGCAATCCTTAGCCCATCAATGACAAAAGATGAAGCTATCAAATAGCTTCACAAACAATTACAAAAGGCTAAGGATAAGGTAGTAATGGCCATCTTCAAATAGTCCATGGAAAAAGCTAAAACACACCAATGAAAAAGGACTTGAATCAGATGTGCTAAAAGAATGAAGCATTAATCATGCAAAATCATCACCTATGAAACATTATTGCTCAAAGAGATCAAATGCAAGAATTCATTCATTAACAATAGGAGAAGCTTGCTAGGGTCAACACTAAACTAAGGAAATTGGTTGTAGAGAACGATAATCTATTAATGAAGAAGGTATGCACCTTATCACAAACATCTACCATCAAGATTGTTTCTTGGAAGAACGAAGGCCTCAAATTGAGAAAGGAAAGAATCACTACAGGGACTAGGTTGGCTTGCAAAATGAAATTAATGAAAAAAAAAATCCAAATGGCGAAGGTGAAAGTGAATGAAGCCATCCAACAACTCTAGCAAGGAGGAGAGATGTGGTAGCCCATCCTTGATGGGATTGATGCCTACAACAAAGTGAAGATCCACTTGAAGGAGTTGCAAACTAAGGAAATGACAAAGTATATGAAGTTGACCAATCTTTGTTATGCAAACCTAGTAATGTTGACAACTAGACGACCATGGTCAGAATTAGAGAAACAGGTGGCTAGCTCGTATATGCTATACGAGATTGAGTTCAAGCACCATAAAGAAACCAAGAAAAAGTGTGAGACTTCTAATGCTAAACTCAAAGTTCTCAAAGGATAATTTAGAGATCAATGATCTATCACTTAGAACCTAGCTAGACAAATGAATGACTACTAAGAGCTAAAGGACACCATTAGGGTGTTCAACACTGAATGTAAATCATTTGCATCCTAGTTTGCCAATGCTAAGGAGTTGTTTCTAGTAATCTCGTGTCCTTGGGATGTTCCCATTTCAACCCACATTGGGGAAGCTTCATGGATAGTTCATGATCCTAGGAGTAAGGAGGAAAAAATAAAAGAACTACTAGATGCTTTCTGCCTCCTGCCTAAAGTTGTAGTAGTAGCAAGAAAAATGCATCGACCTTAACCACTGCCAATGCATGAAGTCAGTGAAAGTCCCTCAAAGCCTCAAGAACCACCACTTCCTAGGACTGTTTGATCTTCTCCAACACACTTCACACCATCAATGAATGTGTTGTCCAATTTTTGAAGAGTTGTGTCATGGTGTTCAATTTTTTATCCTAAACACCATCATTTTTGTAATGTGTTGATCCGAACACCTAGGCACTTCATTTTTTGTCAAGTTAGTTAATTTGTTTTGTTGAAAAAAAGTCAATCAATAATCCCATACCTTCCCAATTTTGTAAAAGAACTCAAGGACAAGTTTTCATTTAGTTGTGGGGGTATGATCAGTTGTTGTTAGTTGGTTGTGTTGACAAAGCCTCATTGACATAGTTGACCACATCGACAAGGCCCTATCAACACATCTTTCCCTACATTGATGAGGCCCCATTGACATAGTGTTTGCCTATCACCTATAAATACATGCCTACCAACTGCATTTATAGTAATCTAGATTTTAGTAGCAATGAAGCTCTTGCATGTTTTCCATTCAAAAGTTAGAATTTTTTCCCTTGAGTGAATGTAGCAAGAGTCATTGAGTGTACGGATCTTTATTCGAGCATTGTTATACCTGAGCATGATAATGTGTGTGGAAATAAAGATGAGCTTTCTAATAAACCTTATAGCACTTTGGATAGATTAGCTATTTTATTTATGCATTTACTATTTTTAATTATTTATTAAATGTTTTAATTTAATTATCAATTATTTTCTAGTTACTATATTAGATAAGCAATTAAACCAGATAGATTACACACACAAGTATGATTTCTTCGAGCGTAACACACATGTGTTGGGTAATCCCAATAGCATTATTAGTTGGTATGCCCATTAGCATAGTGCTTGGTTACCCAACAGAGAATACGTGGGTTCAAGACATGTACAAAAAGTGGAATTAGATTCTTATGTTAGGATTAGTTAAATAATTAATTAATTTGTAAATTTAGATTAGTTAATCAAATCCCTTTTTATCTACATTTCAAGCATCCAACTGTAAAACATAAAAATGATAAAAATCAAATGCTTCAGTTACACTTAACCATACCAACGAATGTCACAAGTGTAATTGGGAAGATAATGATTGACCTTAAGGCTAGGTTCACTTCTTAAAGGGCTAGTGCACTGGAAATGATAAAGTCCACAAATTCAACCAAAGCACATGTGAATGCTTTATGATTCATATGGTTGGGCATAGGTGTACATTGCTGCTCATTAGTTGGTATGGATGGGTAGAATATGAGGTCCCACTTTAAGGCTTTAATGGTGGGCTAGTTTGCATGTTGAGAAATAGGCTTGTCTTTTAGATTAGGATGGTTGTCTCTAGCTTTGTCAGTATTAAAGATGACGAAGTAAAGATTTTGAATGTCTATTACCTAGTATTCACCTCTTTATGGCCAAAGTTTAAGAGGTAGCCATTGAACATTAATTTTGAGATAGATTAGATTCTAGGTGGTGATTGTAACTTTACTAAAAGATAGGAAGAGAGATCTATCTCATCAATCCAAAATGTCAAGGGTAAATTCTTTGATGACCTAGAGCATTTTGAAAATAGCTAACTCTAGAGGGATGGTAGTTGTCATTTTACTTGGATTGATTCCTTATTCCTTATTCATGCTAAATTTAGCACTATTTGGTTAATAAGGCCTCATTCTAAGTGTTCTCTAACCATAGACCACTTTTTTGTGACTGGAGGGTAAGGTTTCTTACTAAAGCTTCATTTTAGTTTGATAATATGTGGATTTCAAAGAAGTGCTTTTAGTTTAAGCTAGATCATATTTGGAAGTAGGATGCTGCTAGCAGCAGGTTTAAAGACGTGCTAAAGAACCTTTAGAAGTTTTGGTAATTTTCTCATAACATAGGAAACAAACATAACTCCCATCAACATTGGAAGCTTCAGAGTAGATTAAGTAGATCTAGGTCTAGGTGGACTTACTATCAAAGTCATAATTGATTATGTAGGCTCTGGTAAAGGTAGAGAAATGAGTGAGATATTTGACTCATGAGGAGGAAGTTTACTAGAAATAGAATTTGAAGAAAATGTGGCTAAAAGAGGGGGACCAGAACTCAACTCAATTCCATATGATTGCTAGTAGAAGGAATCAAAAATAGTTTCTAGTTAAGTTATCCTTGGACATTGAAGTAGATCTCTAGGTTGTAATGAACCACTTTCACACATTGTATAATCAAAATGAAAGTTTTGCTCGTAGTCTTATGGAAGAAATCATTTCTTACATTGTAACCTCAACAAATAATGACTTTTTACAGAGGGCATTGACCAAAGAGAAAATAAAATATGTGATCATAAACTTGTTGAATCACAAAACACTACTATTAGATGATTGGAACTTTGAACTCCTTAAAAATTACTAGGACATCGCAGGAAAATACTTGGAGGGGTTGTATCATGCAAGATTTAAATTTATCACCTTCCCTAAGGCTTGGAATGAAACTCACATTGTCATGCTCTCTAGAAAGGATGTGTTGCAGTCTTCATGGAACTACAAGTTGATTAGATTATGTAATAGTTTATATAAAATCATTTTCAATATTCTAGTTAATCATTTAAAACTCTTTCTCCTAGGCATCATTGAAGAAGGCTATTCAAGGTTCATTTAAGATAGGAACATTGTTGATAACATCATTATTGTTAATGAGGCCTTGAACCAAGCGCATACCCACCTTGTTTCATGCATGTGGGTATGTGCTTAAGGATTATGGGAAGCAAGCCCTTTCTTTTGTAGCTAAACTTACATGGAAAGTCTAGTCTTAAGAGGATAACCTTGGGAGAGTTATATCTAAATGTGTTATGCTGATATGTGGGGCCTATGCTACCAAGGCCTCTAAGGTTTGGAATACTATTAAGAGAGGGTGGACCTTTTTCCAATTGTTAGGGTCATGCTTATGTGAAGGAGTGGACATCCTAGTGGTAGGTCTACTAGCTAGAATTGGTTATCATAAATTGATAGGAGAATAGTTCTTGGATGTCACTATCTTTTTAAGACATTCTTTAGGAGTCCTAGTTAAGAAATGGTATGGTATGAGGTAATGGCATATCCCCTTATCCTTGCATGATAGTGGTAGATAGACTCAACTTAGGTAGATCATAGAGTTAATCCATAGGCATGACCCTCCTAGTTCAGGTGAGGAGGATGTTTTACACTTTGAATCCATGAATGAAAAATAGTGGATGTCCTCTCTATTCACTCACTCTTTCGTCAAAGTCTAGTGGTGAATCATGAGTTGGCTAGGATCTTGTTGATGCTACATCGCATCTGTGATATCATTGATGCTATATGACATCTATTTAACAAAAATTCAATTTTTGATTGGCTAAGATATCAGAGCTTTGATATCATATACCCAATATCAAGGCCCAAGAAGTATTATCAGATATCCAATATCATGAGACGTCTATCGACCTATAAATATAGTGCTTGGGCACATAATATGTGCATAGATTAGTTAATAGAGTAGCTAAACTCTTGCAGTTTTATTCCATAGTCTTAGAGAATAGTTAGTGAGCATCCCTAGTGTGGATCTAAGTCAATTGTACAATGTCTTGTTTGAGTGGTAATGTACCTAGACACATTCCATGAATAGCAATAAGATTGAGATTGATTCTTATTCATTGGAGCACTTTGATTTAGATTAAATTTACTTTTAATGCAATTTATTTTTCATGTACTTAGTTAATATTTACATTTCCATGCATATTAATGAATTGGTAGAATGAGCATGACTAGTTTTGAGTGTAAACACATATTCACCTTTTAACCCCAACAACGTTATTATTTGGTTCGCCCAGTAGCATAGCACTTGATAATCCTAGTAGTGGATACTTGGGTTCAAGATGTGTACAACAAGTTGGGAATAGACACTCATCACCCGTAGGCTAGTTTAGACTTTACTTTTCATTATTAATTAGTTAAATAATTGATTTTTTTATAACTATTAGGAGTAGCATAAGGCCGCAACAACACCAATTATCATATGCCTCACTTTGGACTAAACCATACGTGACAAAGCTACCACTAGTTCAAGTGGGAAGATAACATGATGAAAGCACTCATAGGAGAAATCATGTCTTTTTCACATCTGACCAAGACTACATCACATGATGAAAGCACTCATAGGAGAAATGATAAGATCTATACCAAAGAAAACTGGAGTGAATAACCTCAAGCAAGGGTTTCCTATGCTCATTTAGACCCATACTATCAAAGAATAGGTTCACCTAAGGCAGATAATCCTAGACAAGATAGAGTAAGTCCTAGATCAAGGAGGGCCTCAAGGCCTAGAACCTCCTCTAAACCTAAACAAGATAAATCAAGGGACCATGGAGAGAACTATAGGAGCCATGGTGATTCTCCTAGTTCTTCATCTTTGTCTTCCTCCTTAACTTCTAGTTTTGACAAAGATGAACATAGGTATAAAAATAGAGCTCCACTATGGATTCAAGATAAAGATAGAAATCGAACCTGAGGGAAAAATCAAAGACATCAAAATGAGCATATACAAGATCATCACAACTAGATGAATAGAAATATAGATTATCATCATGATGTGTCTATTTTAGATGAACCCTTGTTGGCTACTAGGGACCTAACATAGATTAGGAAGGTAATTCAAATACCCTAAAGGAATCAAAGGGATAGTCACATCAAATGGCTTCACATGAATAACATTCCTAAATTTAGAGGAGGCTATAATTCTAATCCACAACATCACTTACAAGCTTCCATGATGCCTGTGCCTTGCAAAATATTGACAATAAGTGGAAAAAGCTTAAGCTCTTTCCTAGGACACTAATAGATGAAGCTAAAAGTTAATATAGATCATTGGAACCAAGTTCCATCCACCAATGGTCCACAATGCTAGAACTTTTCAACAAAAAATACCAAACCTATGCGAGAGTGTCTAGCCTAAGAAAACAAATCCAAGGATGGAAGTAAGAAAATCATGAACCCTTAGATGTGGCCTTGGATAAATACTATTTGCTACTACATAGATGTCCCAACCATGATTTCTCTCAAAAAGAGCAACGTTTCCACATCATAGATGGACTTCATGATGAAAAAAGGGAGAGCCTTGGGATTTATGCCCAAGGTCAATTATTGAAACTAAAAGTCTATCAGATACAAAGGCTAATTGAGTGGATGGAAAAAGAAGAAGGATAGACGAAAATAACTAGGAACCAACTCTTCAAAAGAAAAAGATCCACATCTATGATAAGGAAAAAGAGGTAGCTCTCAATGAGGTCACTTCACAACAAACCTTGCTAATACAAAAGTCTATTGATGAGCTTGAAGCAAAATTGGATAAGATGTTAGAATGGATAAATGAGAAAGTTACAACTTGCGTAGAAATCATGGAGGAGAGAGTAATGCAAAACAAATCAAGTGTCCACATTAAAAGGAGGAAAAGGGACCAAGAAATAGTTAAGAACACTGCTCAAAAAAAAGGGAAAATGGTTGTAGAAGAACAGGCTATAGACTCAACCACCAAAGAAGATGATGGATGTGACATCTACATATATGATTGATGAGTGACGAGGTACCCCTACACTCCACCATATGAATACGAGCGTACACGCGCGATCCGGTCGAACTCCGCAGACTAAATGCCTTAACGCCACAAGAAACACTTGGGGTTAATCGTTCGTTGTCTTCCCAGGCTTGCTTGTATGTGTCACGGTGTATGGTTAAGCAAGTCTGA
>MNCI01027230.1:0-33580 GCA_015680685.1 Gnetum montanum | reverse complement strand
GCGGGATGCGATATCGCGGCGGTCGCGATATCACGTACGCGATATCGCGGCCGAGTGCAAGTCACGTCTCATCAATGATCATCCAAAGGGCTATTGCCTAGTCATGTTAATCTACATGAATATTGGGCTTTTGCAATGAATCCCAAGTTTGTACAAAAGAAAATGCCTAGGAAATTACGTTTCTCACAAGGTAATTATAGATAGGCATACAAAAAATTGTACTATCCTAGTGGGACTTCTTACCAGCCTCAACACTATCATCAACCATAGTGGCAAAACCCACAGCCATGGGGAAGGCCAACATCAAACTAGCACTACTATTATTGTTAGCCAAACCCATATGGATATTATGTTCGACAACCTATTTCTCCAACTCATTCCACTTCCTCTACCTCAAATCACTAATACCACTCTCCCAAATATCATCATCTCACAACATCTTTCATGAGAACACCACCTCACACCTCTCATCCTTTATCATATACTCAATATTCTCATACTTCCCTCCATAATCTGTCACCACCAGCAACATAGGAAGGTTCAACACCACGACATCAATGAGAGAATGCCACTTGTGCTACAAACATATATAGAAATTATAATTCTAGTAGATCTCCACCATAATCTAGGAAATGCCCTTTCTTTAGGATGTGTAGCGACTGAAAACGTCGGCAGCTGGAAAACATCGAGGGGTCAGCGGGCATGACAGTCTCAACCCCGTACCTGCAGGAGGGCCATGCTGGGTATGTGTGTGGATACGGGGCACCCTGAATGGTCTTGTAGATCAGACAGGGACTTAATCGCCATCTAAATAGCCTTTTGCAACATATAATTTGAAAACAGGGACAGGAATGCAAAACGATGCTCAGAAATAAATTAGCAAAATGATACTTGAAAGTAAATAAGACAGGAAACAATGCAACATGCAATAGTAAACAGGAAACAAAGTAAAATACAGTTAGAAGAATACACCTCTCCGAAGCTACAAATTTGCTCTGTCAAGGTGGATACAGTCAGTTGCATGGCGTGACAAAGTGCAGTGATCCTGAGAGTAACCAGGGTGCATAGAGTGGGCAGGATGTGCACTTGGGCATGGATTTTGATACTGATAGCGTGGGAATTCTACCAAGGTGATAGAAAGGGATAGGATAGAATGTCAGCTGGGAATGCTAAATGTTTGCAATGTCAAACAAAGAGCTTACAATACTAGATGCTGCAACGTGTCAGGGGGAGAACTTGAGTGCCTAAGAAGAGAAAAGTCAGCTACTGTTCTGAGAATTCAAAGGATGAGCAGAACTCAACAAAACCTGAGCCAAAGCTGAAAACTAGAGAGAGAGAGCCGAATTATTTGAATGTTGCTCATCAAAGTATTTATAGGACCAAGGGCACATGAAAGAGGCAGTTTGGACACCACGTGCCCTAGACTTTTTGTTGACTTGATGGTGCTGCACGTGCCAGTATGACCGTTGGATGTGCATGACTGTTGTGACTGTAAGTCTGCCATCCCGCAATTGTGAGCCTACCACGCTGAAATTGCACCGTCAGCATCTGGATACATGTGCCAACGGTCCAATTAGGTGAAGTGCATTGATGTCGCACAACCATCTACATGCACTGCTATGTTTCGTAGCGTAGCATGCTCAGCGTAGCATAGCATGTTGTCCTGCATTTCATCACACATATGCTACATGCTTGCTACGCTATGTAGCGTAGTGTAGCATAGCGTCTGGCCTTAGTCATGAAAACTTGATCAATCTGCAAACCTTGCTTCCTGCACTGGGGAACTTGCAACCTTGTCGATTTCGCACTTTGAGCCACATGTTGTCTCTTCTACAGGATTGCTACACCTTGCTATGCCATGTAGCTCAGCGTAGCGTAGCAATAGACATGGTCTGTCGCTTCCTGACGGAAAGGGACATTTGAAGGACTTGAAGTTGAAGGTTGAAACTGGCTGTATGGTCATTTCTACGCTTCATAGCATAGCATAGCGTGGCATAGCACTTTGCTCTGCAAACGCTTTCTAAAGCTTGCTACGCTACATAGCGGGGCGTAGCATCGCGTAGTAGACTTCGTGACTTAGAAAACTTGCCGAACTATTTTGTGTATCCGAGATGCTACTACCAACTCCGTGCATCATTTCTGAGTGGGCCGTCAATGGGGTGGACTACTTGGGTGGACAGGCAAAGTGACCCGTAGAGCCTGTTTATGCCCAAAGTAGAAAATTTGCCGAACTAGCCAACCTGAACTCAGGGTGTTCTCCTTCCAATGAACTGTCATGACGTAGCACGAATTGCAATGCCTGGTGAAGCAAGAATGACCTTGCATTTTTTGGGGTATTTCATTGGCCCCTCTTTGTTGACATCTGGAGAACAGGCTTGATAGACATTGACAAAGAATACGAAACACCACAGCAGAAAAAATGCTACGGTTGTTGCTTGGTGAGTGTCGAGATGTCGCCTGACTGTACTTGAGAGTGCTGCATTAGAGTGAAGAGGCAAAGCAGGGAGGAAGGAGGCACAGGGCAAGGATGAGGTTTAGCTGAATCCCTTATCGGAGTGCTTTGAGGAAGTCATGTGCATTTTCACCTTTGCTTCAACACTCCTCCATCCTCTCATAGGATAGGCGTCCTTCCGAGGATGAGTTGCATTACATCTATGTAGGGTTTCAACCTGCCTACAAATGTGTTCCATGTTGCAAGTTGTGTTATGCACATCATGGAACCTACACTAGTGTTTCCTAAGCCACGAGTTGTGTTACGCGCGCCATGGGAGTTTGCACTCTATAGTAGACAAGCTAGTCAAGGCACTCACTTCATGGCACTGAAGCATCTGCTGCTATCATAGGTTGTGTCCTCATGGGCAAAGATCTTGCTGGCTACTGGCATTGTTGTAGCTTTTAGACATCATTGCTAGTGTAGGAGTGACCTTGGCAGCATCGACATGGAGAAATCGGCCTCAGAGGCGCTGCTATGAGTGCAGATGCACTCGAATCCCTACCAGGGGTATGCATTCCCAGTTTAGCTATGGGGTTAGGTACCACATAGCTAAACATTGTTGGCAGGGGGAAGAAGGATGACAATATTGTGGTTGGCCCACAATACCACCAAAACCCTAGGTGTAGGCACTGGCCGAGGAACTACCGTCAAGGCAAGGGGCCATGGCAACGGTATGTCCAGAGGGCCAGTATAATGCCTTACAACATCTTCGAAGGGTCAGCATGATGCCCAGGGTGGCGATGCCACGTATGCTCTAGACCGCATTCCCATTGTGTCGTGAACTACATTAAGGAACTACGATGACCCACCCACGCATCAGCATCGCGCCTTCTCGTTTGATGTGTATATGGTGTTGATGCATGCTGGTGATGTGATGTGAACCCAGTTTAAGGTCCTAGTAGACTGTGTGCTGGTTTAGGATCCCAGCAGACCGTTGTGCTTGTTTAAGGTCATAGCAGATTGTACATGTTAGTTTAACATCATAGTAGATGCTGCTTGTTGTTGTCACCAGTTTAACGTCGTAGTGGATGGTGCTCGATGCCGCTAGTTTAATGTTGTTCCTAACGCTGCTCAGTGTTATTGCTAATTTAATGTCGTAGCGAATGGTGGTGGCTGTCGTTACGCCTCAGATGTAGAACGGCTTGAGGTACGAGTGATTCATCGAGTTGGCAAACTCGTTGTCATCCATGTCCGCCAACTTGAAGGCTCCATTCCCAAAGGCTTTGGTGACCACGTAAGGACCTTCCCAATTGGCTGAGAATTTGCTCACGTGCTCTCGAATAGTCTTGAGGACAAGGTCTCCCTTCTGCACTAGCTATCAATGTGGGTCTGCACAATGCTTCTGCTACTACTTGCTCTAGTAGTGCTCGATGCATCTTAGCGTTTGCGCACGCTCCTCCTCTATTGAGTCAAGGTCGATGGTCTGCGACTAGTTGTTCTAGGCTTCGCTCATGACATCAGATAGTATCATCCAAAGTGAAGGTACCTACAACTCAAGAGGCAACATAGCTTTAGATCCATAAACAAGGCTATAGGGGGTCTTACTTGTTGCTGTTCAGCACGTCGTTCGGTAGGCCCATAGGACGTAGAGGATTTTCTCATGCCACCATGTCTTGCTATTGCTGAGCATCTGCTTCAGCAAGTTGATGATGGACTTATTTGTAGCCTCTGCCTATCCGTTCTCCTATGAATAATAGGGGGAGAAAAATGATTGCTTAATGCCTAGATTTTTGCAAAAGGTTCAAGTTTCCATACTGCTGAACTGTGGCCCATTATCAGTCACAATGGTCATTGGAAGCCCGAATCTGGTTACGATGCTATCTAGGATGAAATGGTAGATTTGCTGAGATGTCATCTTCCTTAGGAGAATAGCTTCCACCCACTTGGTAAAGTATTCAGTGGTGGTGATAATGAAACTATGCCCCGTAGAGAACTTAGGGGTGATAGGCCCTATGAGGTCTAGTCCCCATCGTTGGAAGGGCCATGTGATTTGTGTTGGATGTAAGTTTGTAGGTGCTACATGTATGAGATTTGCATATCTCTGGCACGTGTCATACATCTTAAATTTTGATAGGCAGTCACGTTCCATGTGGGGCCAATAGTATCCTAAATGTTTGATTTTCACAACCATAGCCCTGGGTGCTATGTGTCCACCACAAAGCCCCTCATGAACTTCATTAACTACCTTCTGCACCTGCTCCCCATCCACACATGCTAGCAATATCCCATCGTAGGAATGTCAACATAGGGCATCATTTCCAATGAGCACGTATTGCTAGGCATGCCTACGGACTGCATCTCTCTAGGTAGATGTCAATCCATCTAGGGGCTCGCCATGCTGTAGGTAAGCCTTAATGTCGGCATACCACTCCTGGGTATCTGCAGTGCTAATAGAGACCACGTGTTCCACTTGAGTGATAGGCTCTGCACACTTGATAATTAAAGTTGGCAAGTTTGCTAGGGAATGTAATGGAATGTTTAATGCAAGGGTAGCTAAGGTATCTACTACAGTGTTCTCATTGCATGGCACATGTTGCACATATGTGGTCATGAATTGCTTAAGCAGGGTTTTTGCTAGGTCATAGTAGGGTTGAAAGTGCATAGCCTTGTAGGCGTAGACCTTAGTGATTTGATTCACAACTAGTTGTGAATCTCCCTGGATGGCCAGGTGTTGTATGTGTAGTGTTTGGGCAGTAAAGAGGCCTCTAAGTAGCCCTTCATATTCTGCCACATTATTGGTGCACGAAAACACAAATCGATAAGCGAATGGATGCATTTCCCCAGAACGGAACGTGATGATGATAGCTATACTACCTCCTCGCACGGTTGATGAGCCGTAAAAGTGTAAAGTGGCTTCAAGATGCGACAGGACAACATCGACCTTGCTAATGTGTTCATATAGGAATTCAGGGTCTATGGTGGCTTGGTTGTCGATAACTGAGGTTGTGAGTTGGGTCATTATGGCTTGACCCTTTATCGACGATTGACTTACATAATGTAAGTTGAACTCCATGGTTATTGCCTTCCATCGAGCTATCCTACTACTTTCGTATAGGTTGTTGGTAATAGCCCAAAGTATATTGCTCTTGCAAATGATGTTGGTTGTACTGCTGAATAGGTAATGCCTCCATGTTTTTAGTGCAAACACTATGGTAAGGTAATTCCTCTCTACTTCATTGTATTTTTCCTCATGCGCTATTAGTGCATGGCTCAGATAATACACCAGTATCTCAGAACCATCGTCTTGTTTCTGACATAGCAGTGCCACGACAGATGTGTCAAAGGTGGCGAGGTAGATGAAGAAGGGTTTGTCCCTTTGTGGTGGATGCACAGTTGAGAGGTGTGAAAGCTCCCTCTTTAAGTCGTCGAAGGCTTACTGACACTGGGTTGTCCACTCAAAGTTAACCCCCTTCTTTAGAAGATGTTGCATGGGGTGTATCTTGTCAATCAACCTTGTTATGAACCTTCGAATGAACTGTACTCTACCTTGTAAACCACGTAGCTCCCTAAGGTTTGTGGAGGTTCCAGGTTGACGATGACCTTGACTTTGTCAGGGTCCATCCATATTCCAGCCTCTAATACTACGAATCCTAACATGCATCCGATCTTCACCCCGAAGATGCACTTCTTAGGATTGAGGCGCAGGCCGTGCCTTTGGTAGCACTCAAGGACTATTCCTAGGTTGCGTGGGTGATCAGCTACCTCCTTGGACTTGATGGCTATATCATCCACATAGTCATTTAACGTTCCTAGGATATAATCACTGAAGATGTAAGTCATGGCTCGCTAGTACGTTGCTCCAGCATTCTTAAGCCCGAAGGACATCATGGTGTAACAAAAGGTACCCCATGATGTCATGAAAGTCATTAATAGTTGGTGCTCTAAGTTAATGCGGATTTGGTTATAACTGGAGAAACCATCCATAAAGGATAGTAAAGCGTGACCAACCGTGGTGTCAATGAGCTGATCGATGCTTGGGAGTGGGAAGTTGTCCTTGATCATTACCTTATTCAAGTCCTGGAAGTCTATACAAATGCGTATTCCTCCTGTTTTCTTCAAAACTACAACGATGTTGGACACCCACTCTAACTAATCAACCACGCAAATGAAACCAGCTTGGTATAGCTTGTTGATTTCATCCCTCACAGCTAGTGCAATTTCTGGTTTAATTTTGCGAGCCTTCTGCTTGACTACCTTCATGTGCGGGTCTAGGACGATGTTGTGCTAAATCAGCCACAGATCTTGACCCGGCATGTCATTATACGACCATGTGAAGGCACCAATATTATCTTGTAGGATCTTGGCTACGCTTTTGTGTGTTCGTGCGTCTAGGAGGGAGCTGAGTTTTAATGTTTTTATCTCCCCCTTAGACATGGTGATGGGCGTCTCAACGAGAGGATCCTCAGTCACATCCCTAGCCTCTAAATCTAGGGCTTTGGCTAGATACTCGAGCTAGTCTAGGGACACTTATAAGGTTGCTATGGTGCTAGCTGTGGTCGACCCCTAGTTCATCATGTTGGGATTCAACCATCTTGCAAGCTTGCCCTGTGGACCTGCTGACGTTAAAGATGTGGAGAGGTCGCGATGGACTTCCATCTCTTGCTCGACCTGCCAACATGAGATAAAAGCCTAGTTAAGAGGCATCTGTTGGTAGAGATTGTGTATAACAGAAATTTTTAAAGTAGCGACGAGATGTAACTTGTGAAGTGTGACGTAAAGATCAAAAGTTCACTAGTTTAAGGTTATGGCGGATTGTCAAGGCATAAGAGTGCTGGACTGCTAAGGATGTAAAAATGTTGATGCAACAGTGCGAAGCTGTGAAACTATTAATATGCAAATGCCAAGCTACTAGTTTAGTGTCATTTCAGACTACCAGATTGTAACAGGCAAAATGTCGACATGTAGAATGATGGTATGCGAGACAAGAAATAGCGGGTATAAGCAATGCAAACCTGTTAAGGCAAACACACAGACTGCTGATATGAAAATTACTAAGAATGGCGACACTGCCAATGTGGGAGTGCGAAACTTCAGGAAGATGCGAAACTGCCCATGTAATTGTGGACTATAAATGTAACAGGTCAACATCGCTAGTTTAGAGTCTTTCTAGACCGTTAGGAGTGTAACTATGCTAGAAGTGTAACTATGCTAGGATCGCTAGTTTAAAGTGTTTTTGGACTTAAGTGGGACCTAACACAACCTTTGAAGGTCGGTGCCGTGTCCTCATTGCCGTCAGAAACAACTAAGATGTCTCATCATGCGTATGATAAGGCCTGCAGATGCGCTTTGGTCTCAGCACGCTCCCTATGGGAGTGCCGGTGTACTAACGAAGAGTTATGGAAATGGACCCAAATGGCGAAGCAGGAGGAGGCCAACCTGAGGTATGAGGTAGTGGATCTCAGGTCGAGGAACGAGTTCCTCATAGCCTAGGCAACCAACAACGAGGACTGGCACACAGCCATGGTGGATCATATTAGGTTTTGGATGATTGTGTGCCAAAATGTCAAGAATACCCACGAGGTGATAGAGCAATGCATGCAAGTGGACGTACTGGACCAAAAGTGTCAAGATCTAAAAGACCTTAGTGCTAAGATTTTTGAGTGGGGGCAGACCCAAAGAAATGACAAGTATATGTATAAACAAGAGAGTGCCGCCCATCGCAAGTTATATGAGGAGGTCATTGTGGAGGCATTTACGTACAAAGTGTTCGTAAATGCTATTGACACTTCTAAGGCTTACAGCAAGTTCAAGGAACAAGTCAAGGTGACGAAGGCTCCTAACCCAAAGGTGACCCTTCCCATAGGAGAGGCTGCGGCCATCCCCTATGCTCTAGGGCCACCAAGGTGGACACCCGCTGAAAGGGCGAGAGCTGCTACAGCAGATCCTGCACCAAATAGGAGCCGTTGGATAGATATCACAGCGAAGGAGGTCAGGCGTCACCTTGCACTCAGCTTAAACAAAATACCCTTCAAGATAGACAAGGGACCTACTTAGGTTAGTTGTGTTTTACTGTGTTAAAGTTCACATTTGGTTGTAATTTTCATTTGTTGCCCTAACTGACCACTTCACCCCCACAATGCAGGCCCCAGGTGATGGCACAACACCCGTAGAGGGAGGGAATGAATAGTTGGTGAAGGGCAACCAGGAAGAAGGCAATGCACAGGGCAATGACGTAGAAGCGGATGGAGAAAGGGAGGTGAACAGAGGCAATTCATGATCGCATGGGATTTTTATTTTTTTTTGAAAATTTGAAGTTTTGAAAGTTTTTGAACTTTTGTGCAACAAACTTTGCAAGCATTGGAAGACAGCAATTTTGAATAAAGTGAGAAAATTTTGAGCAAACTTGTGTACTACATACGTGCATTTTGTGTAGAATGTTCATGCTTTCATGTGCTAGTTTTAAGCCATTTCGAGCCATTGCATAATATGCCACAGGAATGATGCGTCGACAACTTGGACAAACAACTAAACAGCGACTTGTGCTAGTTTTAGGCCATTTCAGGCCATAGCATAGCATTGCTAGTTTTACCCCATTTCAGGCCGTAGCATATCGCTAGTTTTAGGCCATTTCATATCACTAGTTTTAGGCCATTCCTGGTCATTTCGTATTGCTAGTTTTAGGCCATTTCAGGCCATATCGTTTAGGCATATGAACGGTGTGTGGGCAAGAAGTAATGGGATTGCTACGCTAGGCGAAGCTGCTTCTTGACCCGACACGGGTTGAGTGGGACATAAGGCCGAGATGCTCCTCCATGGCCTTCGTCCATGTCATCACCCCCTACTTGGAAGGGCAACTCAATCCATGCATTTTCTCTTAGGGGATCAACTTGCTGAGCTGACCACTCTGTCTGATAGTCAGCGTAGGTTGCAACAGGCATTTCGTTCTCAGAAGTTATGACTTCTAAGCCTTCTTCCATGCTTATGTTGTGGATTGCTTCCATTGCTACTTCGTCACCGTGGATCACCACTTCTCTACCTGCGTAAGGTAGGTGGATCTCTTGATGTATGGACGAGGAAACAGACCTAAGCTGTGCTAACCACGATCTCCCCAAGATCAGGTTAAACTCGAGCATTTTCTTGACCACGATGAACGACGCATCTGTGCGAAACTGGTCCCCTGCTATGAAGTTTATGTAAACTATGCCTTTCACCACAACCCGTGCCACATTGAATGACCTTAGGCATGCCACCATTGTAAGTTTGATCTGGTCGACCAAGCCCAGCTTGTCTACAATGGGGAAGGGAATGACATTCGTGGCAGCCCCATCATCAATGTGTACCCTTCAGATATGATGTTGACCGACTCAAATTATGATGAACAGGGGTGATGTAGTCACCTGACCTTTCTCAGGGTCTTCCCTAATGGCATTGTCCCGAAAGGTTAATTGAGGTTGTTCTAACTCTACGAGCACAGAGGGAAGCATGACTGAGTAGATTACTTCCCCCTTTGCTGGCATGTCTTTGTTGACTAGAGTTGCTGTCAACATGCGGATCAGAGCCTCGCGATGTGGAGTAGATGTCATGATTAGGTCATACAAGCTCAGAGTAGTGTTTTTTTATTTTAGAAATTGTTTGACCTATGTGAGGGCATCTAAGAGGTCTTGGACGCCCCCTAGTTTCTTGGCACTTTCCTCCTCTTCTATCCGTCCCAGAAGAAGAATTTCTCGAAGAGAAGTGACTTCGGGTCTAAGCTCAGATCCTTGTTGGCAGAACGATGTAGACTACATGGTTGTGTTAACCTTTGTCTTCACCATAAATGTAGAAAGCGAGGAAGTAGGCTTGGGAGTGCCTGGGGCAGCACCTCCCTTAGACGCCTTGCCTATGAAGTGGACTTCTCACCTTGTAGTGTGAGAAGGTTGCTCAGTTTCTTTGCACAAGATAGGGACCATCGAGGGTGTCGACCCCCTAATGAAGAAAGGAGCTAGAGGTGTTAGCGGGTGGGGCTGCATGGCCCCACCAATAGATGACACAAAGGTGGGTGCCCGTGAAGGGACTCTTAGGACAAAAGGCTGTTGCAAGCTTTGATAAGCTACCCATGGTAGCAGTGCACTATGCTGAGGCACACGGATCACGAATGGCTACTGGGGTGGCCTAGGATCATTGTTGATGCCAATGGCATTGATTACGTAATCGACATTGTTGGCATTGAGGGGGTCTGTGTAGACATACATAGATTGATTTTCAGGGCGTACTGAGTTGCTATCATCCAACACCAGTTTCCCCTAGTCAATTAATCTCTGGATGTCATCCTGCAACACTAGACAGTAATCCGTGTTGTGGCCACACTGTTGGTGGTAATCAAAAAACCTATCTAGCCTGAAACCCTTAGGAACGGGAGGCTCATTGGGCAAAGCCAAAGATAGGTTCCTGAGGAGTTTGCAATAGCGTTGATGTATCGCAGTTGCTTCTTCTAACATCTGTTTGTGTCAGATGTATCCTGCTACCAGCAGTTGCTTTAGAAGTTTCGAAGGCTTAAGAGGCAATGGGGTGTACTTTGAGCGATCTTTGTACTCAAAGTTGGGCTTGGGTTGTACAGATGCCTCAGGCATGAGTGTAGCAAGTTGCAGCACGTGGCCTAGTTTGGGCACAAGGTTAGCCGTGGGCATGGCTAGTTTCTTGTTGTTCTTGCTACTATTGCTAGGTTTGGGCTTGGCCTTGGCTACCACAGTGGCCACTATGGTTGTTGGGGCTTTACCCTTTTCCTTCTTCGTGAAGGTGTTCTTGTAAGTGATGTAGGCCAGGTCTTTGCTTGCCTCTGCCACGTCTTGTATGCTCTTAGTCTAGGTGAAAGCTTGACTAAGAGAGCAAGAAGCAAGGTAGTATAGTTTGTACTTGATGAAGTCGTTCACTGCACCCTTGAAGACGGCCAACAGGTGGGACTCTGTGATGGGCTTGTGGATCTCGTTAAGGGTCGTGCTCCAATGCTAGATGAACTTTTGGATTAGCTCTAAGGGATCTTGCTTCACACTCATCAACTAGTCCAGCATGGTTTCTGGCTTCAGGTTGTACTTGAAGCACATCATAAACAGGGTTAGCAACTCTTCCAAATTTGCAATGGATGAGCGTGGCAATGCACAGTACCAATCCAAGACTTTATCAGCTAAGAACATGGCAAAGATGCAAATGATAGTGTGCGGCCATTACTGCAGTAGTAGAGACTCAGACTTGAAGGTGATAAGATGTGCATTGGAATCCCCCTCCCCATCATATTTTGTAAAATGCGGGAGAGACATCCTTGGGGGTAATGTCAGAGCGGGGATTGCAAGGCTGATAGGGTCATCTTGGTAAAAGTTCATGACTTGCATGGTGTTAGACCCAACAGCCTTGAGGCATTTTATTTCCTCAATGAGGGTCTAAATGAGCTGAAATGCTTGGTCCAGACTGGGTGACGTTATAGATGGTTGAGGTGCTACGGAGGTCGCACCTGCATGTGGTATGGCAGGGGTGATGGTGTGACCCATCGGCGGTACAGGTGGTGTTGTCAATGTGGCGACTATGGATTGGGCTGCCAGATAGACTTTTTGTGTCACTAGCAGTGTAGACCATAACCCCGGGTTAGGCTGCGCCGACTGCGAAGCTTGGTGTATCTGAGCGCACACGTAGTAAGACATCTGTGACTATTGCAGAGTTGGTAAAGAAGCAAGTGCGGTCCACCATGTGGATGGGCCAAGGCCTGCCACAATGGGTAGAACAAACGTGAATGTAGGAATAGAGGTAGAAGTTGCGTATGTTTGTGAAGGCAGTACGACATGCACATGTGGCAAGGTAGCCACAATTGGCATGTTACATGCTACAAGAATAGATTGTTGGACATCCTACAAAGGAATAATAGCCACGAATGGAATAGGCAAAATAGGTGAAAGAGGACGTTGGAACACCATGAGATTAGCGTGACTACCCATAGCAGCTATAGTTGCGGGTTACGGAAGCATAGGCGTAATTACAAAGGGAGCGGTAACAGACGATGGCTTAGCCTAGAAGGACTGGTAGGAGGGACAGGAGCAGAGTCGACTGGACCTCCCTTGTCCGATTGGGAATCGAGTTCCTCCTATCCATCTTGGAAAGCGTCATCTTGGTTGGATGCTATGTCTTGTTGCTCCCTAAGCCTAACCAACTAGATTAGTTAGTCCAGAAGCCTTTGATATGCTTGTGTTAAAGGTAAAGAAATGCCGGGAGTAGGTACAAATTCCTTCCCATTGCAATAAGCAAACTCGAAGATACGTTTGTCCTCGAGTTCATGTACATCCAAGGGTAGATTGGCCTGCACCTTTGCATAGAGGAAACCGTAACGCTCATGTTGCTGGGCCAATCCCTGAGGTCCTCAGTTTTGGATTCTGAGAGATCAGTACGTTTCCAGCATCGGGTTTAGCAGTTGTTTGGCACCAGTAGTACCTTGAATTGTGACAGGAACTTCAACATTGAAGGAAACTTCAACGTTGAAGGTATGGGCAGCAGTAGTTGAAAAAGCCATTGCAAGCTGGGTAATTTTGCAAAAGGGTGCAAAGAAGTGAAAAAAGAATAGAAAGACTGAAAAGAAACCAAAAAAGAGAGAAAAGGCTTTATGTCTTGCCAGATTCCCGAGGAACCGTCAAAATGATCAATCTGCACCACACAAAGCATAAACAACCACAAAAGGGTGTCACGTTTACGCCAGTGCGCGATGAGGTATAGAGCGCGTGTAAGACTACCGTAAGATAGGTTTAGCTAACTGGCAAAGTTTTTGGGTCTCGTAGGGTCCCCGAGAAATCGTTGAAGTGACCGATCTATACCATGCACGATGAGGTACAAAACGCATGCAAGACCATGAGGTGGACAAGTTAACTAGTGCACAAGTAGGCTTTATGTCTTACGAGGCTCCATAGGAATCATCAAAGAAATTGACCTGTACCACACACGATAGGGTATAGAATGCACACAAGACTACCATAAAACAGGCTAGTTAACTGGCAATTGGAGGCCTTGTGTTCTATGGGACTCCCAAGGAACCGTTGAAGCGACCAATCAACATCGCACAAAGCGCGAACAACCACGAAAACGTATCACATTTACGCTTATACGCATAAAGGTGCAAAAGGCTCATAGAACTACCATGACACATGGAAAAGGCACCAAAAGGCCCTCCTTCTAGTGCCAGAAAACTGTAGCGATCGAAAACGTTGGTAGCTGAAAAATGTCGATGGGTCGACAAGCACAACAGTTTCAACCCCTTACCCACGGGAGGTCCATGCTAGGTATGTGTGCAGATACAGGGTGCCCTGAATGGTCTTGTTGATCAAACAGGGACTTAATTGGTGTCTATATAGCCTTTTGCAACATATAATTTCAAAACAGGGATGGGAATGTGAAATGATGCTCAGAAATAAATAAGCAAAATGATACTTGAAAGTAAATAAGATAGAAAACAATGCAACATGTGACAGTAAACAGAAAACAAAGTAAAATACAGTTAGAAGAATGTACCACTCCGAAGCTACAAATTTGCTCTATCAAGGTGGATACAGTCGGTTGCACGGCGTGACAAAGTGCAGTGATCCCGAGAGTAACTAGGGTGTGCAGAGCAAGCAGGTTGTGCACTTGGGTGCAGAATTTGGTGCTGATAGCGCTGCGATTCTACTAAGGTGATAGAAAGGGATAGGAAAAAATGTCAGTTGGGAATGCTAACTTTTTGTAGTGTCAAATAGAGAGCTTACAATACTGGATGCTGCAATGTGTCAGGGGTAGAACTTGAGTGCTAGAGAGGGGAAAAGTCAGCTACTGTTCTAAGAATTCAACGGCTGAGCAGAACTTAACAAAACCTAAGCCAAAGTTGAAAACCAGAGAGAGAGAGCGCTAGATCGTTTGAATGTTGCTCATCGGAGTATTTATAGGACCAAGGGCACACGAAAGAGGCGGTTTGGATGCCATGTGCCCTAGACTTTTTGTTGACTTGCTGGTGCTGCACGTGCTAGTATGACCGTTGGATGTGCATGGCCATTGTGACTATGAGTCTGCCATCCCGCCACTGTGAGCCTGCCATGCAATAATTGCGCCATCAGCATCTGGACATGTGTGCCAACGGTCTAATTAAGTGAAGTGCATTGATGTTGCACAACCATCCGCATGCTCTACTGTGTCTCATAGCGTAGCATGCTCAGCATAGCATAGCACATTGTCCTATGTTTTGTCACACATATGCTACATGCTTGCTACGCTATGTAGTGTAGCATCTGGCCTTAGTCACGAAAACTTGGACAATCTGCAAACCTTGCTTCCTACACTGGGGAACTTGCAACCTCATCGGTTTCACATTTTGAGTCACTTTTTGTCTCTTCTGTAGGATTGCTATGCCTTGTTGCACCATGTAGCTCAGCGTAACGTAGCAGCAAACATGGTTCGCCACTTCCTGACGGAAAGGGACATTTGAAGGACTTGAAGTTCGATGTTGAAACTAGTTGTATGGTCGTTGCTATGCTATGCTATGCTTCATAGCGTAGCATAGTGTGGCATGGCACTTTGCTCCGCAAATGCTTTCTAAAGCTTGCTACGCTACATAGCGGGGCGCAACGTAGCATAGCAGACTTCGTGACTTAGAAAACTTGCTAAACTATTTTGTGCATCCAGAATGCTGCTGCCAACTCCGTGCATCGTTTTTAAGTAGGCTGTCGACAGGGTGGACTACTTGGGTGGACAGGCAGGGTGACCCGTAGAGCTTGTTTATGCCCAAAGTAGAAAATTTTCCGAACTGGCCAGCCTAAACTCAGGGCGTTCTCCTCTCAATTAACTGCTGTGACGCTACGCGAATTGTGATGCCTGGTGAAGCAAGAATGACCTCACATTTTTTGGGGTGTTTCAGGATGGTTTCCATGCATAAGCATAACACTCAAGGACCTACTAACTCATCAAAACTAGCACAAGGGCAATCTAATGCAACAACCTTCCTCACTGGAATGATGTCTCCTAACCATACAAAAAAGCCAACAACCATTACCACTCTGACACAAGACATAAATGATAAACCTATCATTGTGGAGAGACAAAAGAATCCATACATTAACAATAATGATAAAGAATGCAGTTGTGGGCTAGAAGTTTGAAATATTAACACAACCGCTATACCCGACCCACCATAAAGTTTTGGAGCAAGTGTGTGAGCAAAAGCTAGTCTATGTAGTAGCCACTAAACTAGAAGACATCCAGTGGCTTGAAAATGAAAATATAAAATTGTTTCAAAGATGCATGGAAGCAACTAATCCACTTATTAGTTCTAGACTTAAGAAAATGGACCAAACAGAGGATTTAGACGTAGATATCTTACACTTTGATTATACACCAAAAGAGGATATTAAACACGGGGACTTGGGAATTAAAATAGAAAATCAAGAAAAAGTAGCAAACACATCTAGATCCCCCAAAATGGAAATACCTTTGAGTCTAGATGAAGATACATCTCCAAATGGTCCAAACAAGACTACCACCAATGTTAGATGTGCTACCACATGATTACTTAAATCAATAACAATGATAGATGGGAAATCAATGGTGTATAACCAAGGGATTATGTGATCCATCTCTTCAATGTGCGGCCATAAGATTAGTCATGGAGTAGATGCTCCATCCTAGTTTAAGAACTAATAAGTGTTTTTCACTTTTTTTTTTACAATTTTTTATCATTTTCCTACTTTTTTCTATATTTTTTCATTCTTCATATGTTTTCCATTTCTTTATATTTTTTATATTTTTATCTTTTCTTGAGTCATTCTCTTTATGTTTTATGAATGTATTTCATGTTTTTATTGATAAAATTACCAAGTCATGATGCAAAATTCAACACTATGTGTTGGCTTTTTGTGCTATGCTATCAAGATGATTGGGTAAGCATTTGTGTAAAGTAGTGAGACCACCTCATCTATCTCTCCAGATCTCTAAATAAAAGGTATTTTTCATGGAAATAATTTGGTTATTCTTTCATGAAACTAAAATTAATGAATGATCATTATATCTTGAAGAAAGAGGAATCAACCAAGTGGGAATGGCAAAGGGTGTGACCTCAAGGGGACTTCTTGGGTTCTCTTCTTAACTTCCTTCATGTGGTTTATGACTCCTCTTGAAACGTATCATTACTACTTCATTGACCAATAAAAAGAAAGCTCTATCTTTGCATGGTGTGGTTCCCATTTCAAACAAGGTATAAAATTCAAAAAAAATATGAAATGTAAAAAAAAACAAAAAAAAAGAGGAAAAAAAACAATCATGGGAATTCAAAGCACACCCCTTAGACACAATAATGGACTACAAGCACTAGTTATGGGCTTGGAAAGACATATTACCCATGCCTAAAGGTGTCCCTTTAACTAAGGCCCTTCCTTCTTCTCTTTTCTTCTTTTTTTGGAGTGATGATTGTTCTTTGAGATGGCTGTGGACTCATGGTGGTCGGCAAGAAGGAACACATCAATGCGAGGTCACTATTCATGGTATCAACTTGGTCTGAACTTGGGCAAATAAGTGTGTTGATCATTTTAATCGCATTTTTCACAAGAACATATTATGGACATGGTCAAGTACCTTACATCATGATCTCTATAATTCCTTCTCATCCCATTATTAACCTCACTACTACATGCGAGTATGAGCCTTTTGGTTTTGTGTAGTATAGTGCAACATCCCAACCATAGCAATTTTATGTTGTTTGGAATAAAGGCATGGTCTACATTTAACTTCTTGGGTGCCCATGAACATCTATAGAAGTGGTTATGCAAGGGCATTATGGAAGGAGCCTACTTTGGGGAGGACCCACTTGCATAACTTTTGTTGATCATGGCTTTGAACTAACCTTGACATCTTCTAGAACATTAGTAATGGTTTCTTTGAATTTATGCATGATTTTGGGACTACTTCTCATCTATTTCAATAATTTTTCCTACTTTTCTATTTCCATATCCATTAATATTTCTTGGTCATCTTTTGAATTAAACCTTTGGTTTTAATTGTTTGAAAATTTATGTGCTTTTAGAGTTATGCTTATGAGTCATGGAGGCTAGGAATGTACACTTTGAAATTTTTCTAACATCTCATTTTCAAACATCATGGTAACTAGTAGTAATTGATCAAAAAAATGTGAACAGCTTGATAATTTTACTTACCTCATAGTTTTGGGCATAGTATGTTGTCATCACCTTATGCTTAAACACAAACTAAGGGATCCAAAAAGGGTTAATTATTAAGGAAAATGTACCAAAACTAATGTTGATCTTTTGGTGAATATAGGTGATGCTAAAAGAAATGCCTAGGAAAGGAGGTCTTTTGGTCAGCATGAAAATGAAGGCAAGAGGGGGATAACAAAGGATATGCCCAGGGATAAATCATAGCACATACAAGATAGCAACTCAAACTTCGCATATTTGCTAGATCCATGGGACAATAACAAAACATTTCAATCCATCCTTCAAGAATTTTTTACATAACCAGAGAAGCATTGACATAACAATCAAGGTTAAAAGTCTACCACCACTAGCAACAACAAGAAGAATCATCTTTAGTAGATTCTTGAAGACCTCTACAAATTTTGTAATCTTTAATGTCTATCTAGTCTTTTTGTCACTGTATCATTTTGTATGCATCCACTTAAATGAAAATTTGTAATGTGGCACTCAAAGTTAGTCAGTGGTTAGTGTTAGTTAATAATCTCATCATTTCCAATTTTTTGTAAAGAAAGTTTGGTCCTATGCTGTTAACTTGAGGACAAGTTTTTACTCAATTGTGGGGGTATAATGAATCATTAGTTGGCTAGGATATCGTTGATGCTACATCACATCTATGATATCATTGATGCTATATAACATCTGTTTAACAAAAAGTCAATTTTTGTTCAGCTAAGATATCAGAGCTTCAATATCAGATACCTGATATTGAGGCCCAATAACTATTATCAAATATCTACTGACCTATAAATATAGTTCTTGGGCACATTCTTTGGGCATAGTTTCGTCAATAGAGTAGCCAAACTCTTACAGTTTTGTTTCATAGTCTTAGAAAATAATCAATGAGCACTAGTAGTGTGGATCTAACTTAATTGTATGGTGTCTTGTTTGAGTGGCAATGTACCTGAACACATTCCATGAATGACAATAAGATTGAGATTGATTCTTATTTATTACAGCACTTTGACTTAGAGTAAATTTACTTTTAATGGAATTTACTTTTCATGTACTTAGCTAATATTTATGTTTCCATGCATATTAATGAATGGGCAAAATGAGTGTGACAAGTTTCGAGTGTAAACACGTATTCACTTAGTAACCCCAATAGCATTATTATTTGGTTTGCCTAGTAGCATAGTGCTTAGTAATCCCAGTAGTGAATACATGGGTTTAAGACATGTATGGCAAGTTGGGAATGAATACTCATTGCCCATAGGCTAGTTTAGACTTTACTTTCCATTGTTAATTAGTTAAATAATTGATTTCTTTATGATCATTAGGAGTAGCATAAGGCCACAACAACATCAATTATCATATGCCTCACTTTGGACTAATTCATACATGACAAAGCTACCACTAGTCCAAGTGGGAAGATAGCAAACTGTGATCAAGACATAATGATCTAAATGCATAACTAGTCCCATCCATAGAATTTGACCAAATCATGTGTGAATGCTTGTGATTCGTATCGTTGGACGTAGAGGTACCTCACTGCTCATCATCTAAAATTAGAATTTAATCTATAGACATTATTGTAAGTGCAAGGTGAGGTTTTTTGTTTAGCTTTTGGCCCGACATGCAGTCCTAACTTAAGACAAGTTATAGAAGCATGGCTTTGTCATTGCATCCTGTTGCATTCTCTATTACTAAGACATTGAAACTATGATGCACATTTTTAAAGAATGTTATTTTGTGAAGGTGGCACTTAAGTTTATACACACGTGGGTAGGGATTATGTGAGACTAGTGCTAGTCCATGATTACTGAAAGACTCATCATTTATAAGCATATGCATGATATTTCATTATGGATAGAGGTTTCTTGGAAGATCTGGCTAGACAAAATGCTTGTACTTTTTAGGCAAAGAGCCAATGCTCCTCTATAAATGTGTTTCAAAGGCCTTTGCTAACTTTCACTTGTGGAAGAATACCCATGAATGTGCCATAGTGATGTTTAACACTTGACTCCCTATGTCATGAGCCCACTTCCCTTAGTAATCTATGTACTTCAACAACTTTATAGCTTCTAACAAGAAAAGGGTGGATGACCTTCTTTTTGGCACTCTATCCTTGTCATATTACCTAGGTCTCTCAAGTGGTTACCTCTTGGCAAAAAAATGGGCTTGTGGTAAATGTGTTGCAAGTGCGAGTTACATGGGATGTAGTGGCAATAGCCACTAGGATTTTCAGTCAAAGGGTCATTATTATGCAATCAAATCACCAAGGCATGGTGGTGGTGCAAAGGTTTTTTTTTTGAAATGATACTATCCCAAAACAATTTCATGGGTCATTCAAGCAATGGAATCTACCATCAGTATGGACAAAGCTCCTGCTATAGCTTATTTAATATGTTTGATGTGAAGGTCATTACCCTTTCTAGCTTTTATTTTTGTCTACTTTGTGCCTTCTACTAGGAAGATACATTGGATGAGCTAAATCTCTCAGCATGGTTAGCTATTACTCTAACTGGAAAACTAAAAATAGTGGCTTGGACCTAGGTCTCTTGCATTTTGTATTTAAGTCTTATTGCATGGATTGTTGAGTAGGCCCAAGGTTTTTATATTTTTCAAGTTCTCCTCCCCCTACATTCCTGGCCTTGGCCCCTACCCCATGCCTTCACAACATGTTGGCCACTCCACAACCATCCCAACCATCCCCACTCATCCTAACTAACTACTCATCTACTCCTCATCTACCAATATTACCCAAAAGAATCATGTTAACCCTAATGACACTCCTATCAACCCTATCTTTCCCTCTATTGGGTTTCCCTCTAACTTGAAAGAGTTCACTGAAGGCTTGTTGAAAGTTTTATGTGATGATTCTAGTAACTTAGCTAGGTCGAGGGAATTCTCCCTAATGATAGGAAGTTCTAAGTGCTCAACATCAACTTCATTTGATCCACCACATTGCTCAAAATTCTTGGTTGGCATTTTGATCATTGATTTGATGTGATTTAACTCAATGTCATCAAAGTTTCCAATGAGTTGTGATATTGAACCTCGGATATCAGACCCATGATATCGAACCCTCGATATTGAGTATGCGATATTGGAGGTTCCAAAGCGATATCAAGCATGCGATATTGGAGCTTGTCTCATCACCTATAAATAAGAGATGAGGGCACTTGATTTAGGGAGAGTTTTCTTAGTCCCTTAGCCAAACTCTTGTAGTTTTTCCTTTCCAAAGTTAGAATTATTTTTGAGTGTTCACAGTAGGAATCATAAAGTGAAGGGATCTTTATCTGAGCATTATGTATTTGAGCATGCCTTGTGTCTAGAAATAAAGATCAACTTTGTGATAAACCTTGCAACATTTAGAATAGCTTAATTATTTCATTTAAATGTTATTTACTGTTACTCACTACTCTCATTAGTTAATTAATGTTATTTTATTGAATTGTTAATTATCAATAAATTAGCACACTCAATACGACCACTTCAAGCATATGCGGAACACTTGGTAACCCAATAACAACTAGTGTTTGGTAATCCTAGTAGTGCTACATTGGTTTAGGATGTGTTCGACAAGTGGGAAAGGATGCTAGTGTTAGGACTAGTTAGAATGTAGTTTATTAGTGAAATTAAATTAGTTAACTCAATTATTTTATTTCTCCATTTCAAGCATTAGTAACATAAAACATAAAAATCATAAAAATCATATACCTCAAGTTTACTTAACCATACAATTGTGCCTTACAAGTAAGCTTGGGAAGACAACGATCGCATAACCCATCCTTGTTCTGTGTAAGCACGTAAGCATTTAATCCTTGGATTTTGATTGGATCATGCATAAACACTCATATTTGTATGGTTGGGCGTAGGGGTACCTCACCGCTCATCATTGGTGTCATTGCCAAGGATTTTGTTGTTTATGTGTTAATTAGAACTTAGGAGAAAATCTTTCCATCGTTGGAACAAACCCTTAGGGTTAGTTATCCTACAATCATTGAAAAAGAGTATTACACACTAAATAATCAATCATGTCTCCTTCTTCTTATGAGAGTGCTTCACCACCTAGGTTTGACACAATGAACAATCGGAAGCAGAGTACACATGATGATCTGCAAATTCCCCAAGAGTTTTGCATGGTATACACTCATCCTGATGAGTATGTACCAAAATTTATCTTTATCCTCCACCAAGATGAATAGTTACAATGACGTGATTTTGAAGGTAACATAGTGTTACCTCTTAATCGCTCAGTCCCAAGCATGCTTGTTTGTGCTCTCACACGAATTGGTATGCAGCACTTACAAGTAGAGTATGTTGTACATGAACACGACTCGAGAGAGTATCATCCCACGGAGGCATAAGCCAAAGGAACTTACAATAGGAGAGGCATTACAAATCTATGAAGGGAAAGTGGTCTCAAGATTAACTGTATGTCCTAATTGAAAACAAGGGTGGTGAACTTGCCTCAAGAGGTTTTCCACAAAACGATGTTCCTCTCATTGACTTCAGTCAAGGAGTTGTGTATCAGAATCTTCACTCGACTATTCATAACCCAAGTTCTGATACCAATGGACTTAAAGAGTTTGAAAAAGGAACACAAACACATGACATTGATGGACATTTTGATCGTAATCACAACTAAGGCTGTGACCATCAAAGAGAACATGACAGACGTCATCACGGTGCCAATCCTCCTTCCTCTTCACCTTCATCATCTTCTTGTCCCTCTCCTTCGGGATCTAACTGTAGTTGTAAAGGGAAAGACCATGAGAACAATGGTAAGTGAAACAGAGAACATAAAAAAAATAGTCAAGAAAAGGGATGAGGGAATTCCAAAGAAACACATCATGAAAGAAGCAAGAGTAGGGAATAGCATAGACATCATAGACACCATAGACAATATGATCACGATGAACCCCTACTCGTCACCCAAACTATGTTAGACATAACAAAGACCATTAGGATTCCAATAAGGCACTAGAAGAACAATAGGATCAAAAGACTAAACATGAACAACATCCCACGATTTGAAGGGGGATACAATGTTGATCCTCAAAACCATCTACAAGCATTTCATGAGGCATGTGCCTTGAAAAATATAGAAAATGAATGGCAAAAACTAAAGTTGTTTCCATGAACACTAATCAAGGAAGCAAAGAGCTGGTACCAGTCCTTAGAATTGGAATCCATTTGTCAATGAAGTACCATGTTAGAGTTATTCAATGATAAGTATCAAATGTACTCTCAAGTGTCCAACCTACATAGGCAAATCCAAGGATGGAAACAAGGAGGACATGAACCCTTGGATGTTTCCATGGGCCAATATTATGGATTATTACATCATTGCCCCAGCCATGATTACTCACAAAGAGAACAACTACACCATCTCATGGATGGGCTTAGGTATGAAATGCGAAGAACCCTTGGGACTTATGCCCAAGGAAGGCTATCTAAGCTTAGAGCCCATCAAATACAAAGATTGTTGGAGCAAGTTGCCAAGGAGGAAGTTGAGTTAAGAAAAAGAGAAAGTATGGAGGAATACAATAGAGATCCTTCCCTCCAAAAGAAGAAAGTTAGATTTTGTGAAGATGAAGAAGAGTCACCACTTGAAGAGATGGTGAATAGGAAGACTTTGCCCATTCAAAAATTTACATCAGATATATTGGCAAAGGTAGATCAAATGTGGAACTCCCTAGATAATAGATTTCAAACCATTCTAAAAATAGTTAAGAAGTCTAGAGAGCAAAGTAGTAACTGAGAGAGAAGGAAAAAGAAAGAAGCTAAGTCTGCACATAACAAAGGTAAGGGAAAAGTTTCCATCATTGAAGAGGTTGTGGATTCAAACACAGATAATGATGGCGGATGTGAAATATGCCAATATAATCATCCTAAAGGATGTTGCCTAGTAGTCTCACATCTGCAAGAGTTTGGGGTGTATGCACTAAACCCACAATTAAATAGATGGCAAGCACCCAAAAGGTTACCTTATCCTCAAGGTAATCCAAGGTAGTTCCACCAACCCTTGACGTATTATCTGAGTGGAGCTCCACCACAAATGAATAAACAATATCAACAATGGCAACACCCCCAATCATGAAGAATGACATTACCACATCAACAATACCCTTATCATCAACCTAACCCATATGGGTACTACATGTAGTAGCCGATCTTTCCACGTGACTCCACTAGTCACATCGCTCCTTAGCCTCACTACCAAACCCATGAGTACTATAGAACTCCTTCTCCTAGAAGTGATGTTCTAAAAACACACTATCCTTCTCATCTGATTGCACCTCTTCCACCATTAGCTCCATTACCACCTACTCCAACTATGCAAGGTGAGCTTCTTGACTAGTCGCAGCAACATAATGCTACAAGGGTTGTTAATCCTCAACTTACTATTGATTCAGAAAACCACACAAAGAAGAGACCCTTCTTTAGAACCAACAGTCCAACTAAGTTCTTACAACCACAAGCAACTAATTGTCCAATTACCTTACCATCATTTGAATCTTTGGAGCTTCCTTCGAATCAAAAATCACACCCAATGCACACGGTCATGTTGACTCATGTCATTACCGATTGGATTAAAGCTGACCATCTTCCTAGGAAATTCTCTAATCCTAGAAGTCCTCTTATATATTTGAAAATTTCTGAAAATGAGCCTTGCAAAGCTCTTATGGATTTAGGTTCTGGTGTTAACTTAATCTCTCAAGAAATGTACAAAGCCTAGAACCTACCTCCACTAAAAAAGAGTAACATCCATTTAGAGTTGGCCAGCCAGTCCATCACTGTTCCATTAGGATTAGTAGAGGACATTGTCACCACTGTTTGCGGATGATCATACCCAGCTGATTTCCTAGTGATTCAAGTCAACAACTATAAGGGGGACTTCCCAATCATAATGGTAAGAGCATGGCTAAGCACGATTGATGCGTGCCTAGGATTATGTGATCTTTCCCTAGAAATATCAAAGGAAAATACATTTGAAAATATTGACAAGAAGAAAGTTCTATGCATTGCATACAATGACACAGGGTGCAACTGTGTGCAGAAGTCCTAGTTTGTACAACGTTTAACATTGCCTACATGTAACTAGTGTGCACAAGTGCCTAACATACAAAGATTCTTGTATGTAGTAGCCACAAGATAGGAAGGCACCCAATGGCTAACAACTGACCAAGAGAGCAATTCAACTCTATGCATGGAACCAACTAAGAGCTTGACTTGTGCCTATATCGATAGCATAGATCCATTAGAGCAAGTCCATCACCAACTCCCAAGTCTTGACATCAAAAATACCAACTAGGGGAAGTTAGAAACTCTTGAAAATTTTAAGTGAGAGCCCCTCAAATTAAAATTGTTGTCCACCAGTATGGAATATATATTTCTCCATAATGTCAAATCGATAATCATTAACACTAAGCTCACTCCTCAACAAAAAGAAAGACTACTAAAGATGGTAAATAAATGGTCAAAAGTCTTTGCTTGGTCATATCCCAAATAAACCGGAATAGATCCTAGGATATGCCAACATAGAATTTACACTGACCCTTCCATGAAGCCTTAACAACAACCACAAAGGTGACTAAACCCAAAGCTTAAGCAAGTGGTTAAAGAAGAAATTGAACAACTTCTAAAAGTCGAGTTCATCTACCCCAGTGCTGATAGTGAATGGGTTAGTCCAATAGTCATTGTACCTAAAAAGGGAGGTAAATAGAGGGTGTGTATAGAATTTAGGCTATTAAACATGGCAACATTTAAAGACCATTTCCCATTATCATTCATTAACCAAGTCCTAAATACCATTACAGGACATTGATACTATAGTTTTCTAAATGGTTACAGTGGATACAATCAAATTCAAAGAGGACCAGAAGACCAAGCCAAGACTACATTCACAAGTCCTTGTAANAATATTTCACAAACACGGATAGAGGTAGATCCCAAAAAGACTAAAGTCATCCAAGGAATCACTCGTCAACCTGAAACTATAAAAGATATCTAATCATTCCTTGGAAATACTGGCTATTATAGATGCTTCATCGAGAACTTTTCAAAGATTGCAAAACCATTAGTAGAATTAATGAAGAAGGACATACCCTTTGAATGAACCAAGGAATGTGAGCTATCTTTCCAAACTTTGAAATAGAAGCTCATAGAAACACCCATTCTACAAGCTCCTGATTGGTCCAGACCATTCCATCTGATGACCAAGGCATCCAACTTTGCTTTAGGAGCTATAATTACATAGTTAGATGACCAAAAACAATCCTATTACATTCACTATGCAAGTCGGAGAATTGTTGGTGCATAGCTTAATTACATTGCAACAAAAAAAGAATTAATGTTTGTGGTGTTTGCACTAGAAAAATTTAGGCACTATGTATTGGGCTATAAAATATTTGTACATATGGATCATAGTGTAATATGGTTCCTAATGAATAAACCAATGGTGAGCCCTCGCATCACACGATGGCTTGTGATCTTACAAGAGTTCGATCTTACGATGATCAATTGTAAAGGCATTGAATATGTTGTGGCTAATCACTTATCTCAGTTACAATGGGACAACAAAGAGGATGAATATCCAATTTTTGACCACTTCCCTGATGAACTCCTCTTTGCAGGTGTAATAAACAATCAATTAACCACAAAGAAAAACTGGTATAGTAGCATTATTACCTATCTTCTCACAAAATAAACACCACAAGGGCTAGACATTAAAAAACAACAACAGTTTCTTCACCAAGCCAAATATTTCATGGAAATTCATGGACACCTTTATAAGGTATGTTCTGATGGCTTAGTCTGATGGTGTGTTCCCGATGGAGATCAATTGTGAGTTCTCCAAGATGCTCATGAGGGCCCTTGTAGGGGTCATTACACTGGGAGATGAAACAACCATTAAAATCTTTCTTGTAGGATATTATTAGCCTACATTATTCCAGGATGCTCATAATTTCGTCCAATCTTGTGAGTGCTACCAACATGATGGGGGAATGACTGCTAGAATGGAGGGTCCACAAAAATTGATTCAACCTTTAGAACCATTTGACATATGGGGAATTTATTTTATGGGGCCTATCACACAAATGTCCAATGAAAAAGCCTACATTGTTGTTGTTGTTGTTGACTTTTTTACAAAGTGGGTAAAAGCAGCCACTATTACTAACTATACATCATCTACCATTGCACAATTTGTTCAACAATGAATTGTAAACAGGTTTGGTGTGCCTCGTGCACTTATTTCCAATAATGATACACATTTTACAGGTGTGACCTTTTGAAAATTAATGCAACACTTAGAAGTTGAGCATAAGCTGACTACACCATATCATCCTCAAGTGAATGGTCAAGCTAAAGTCACCAATAGGGAGATCACAAAAAAATTGACAAGAACCATTAGCAAATATAGGAGAGACTGGAGCACCAAATTGAACGATGCTATTTGGGCATACCGCTCCACATGGAAACTCCCTATAGGCTATTCTCCCCATGAGTTAGTGTATGGTAAAATTTGAACACTCCCTATCCAAGCTGAGCTTCATACACTATCTATAGCATGTGACCTCAACCTTGACCTCAGTCTAGCATAGAATAAATGGTTAATGAGCCTTAACTTGCTAGATGAAAATCAATTAGCCACCCTGTCATCCAATGAATTGCACAAGGCCTTCAACAAGCAACATCATGACCTAAGAATTAAAAAAGTTAGATACCAACCAAGAGATAAGGTTCTTTATTGTAATCCTGCACATCTGCCACAACGAACTAAATTTCAAATGCTATGGGAAGAACCTTATATCATTCATGAAACTTTTCCTTCAGGGACCACGATGATCTATAAACCTAAAATCCCATATAGGAAATTATTAGTCAACATCCAGCAAACCAAACCTTTCCATGAGCCTAAAACGGCCATTACTAACACTACCTCTATTAATGGACAATCTTGCTCATTATTTTGGATCTCCTCCTTCTAACTCAGTTGTGGGGAAGATGGCCACTAATGCTAACCATTCTAAAGCCCCTAGTTCCTTTATCTTTTTTTTTTTTTTGTTTTACACATTTTTGTTTTACACATTCTTCATCTTTACTTATTTTTGTTTTACACCATCATTAACATTTTTACTATTTCTTCCTCTATTAGATTTTATTTGAATTACTCTCACTCATTGTATAATAAGTGCTCATGATGGTGGATTGTACTATAATGGTGTTGATTGCTAATGTTTGGTTTTTACCCTTGACTTTTAATGCTAATGCTAAGATATGATTTCTTTTAATAAAATAGGCAATGAGTCCACATCATCCATTCAACCATACAACTCCATGGTCTCCCTTTGTTTTGGAAATGTACTGTCCTTTTTTCTAAGAAAACTTATTAATGAATTGGTGGCTTGGTATTCTTCAAACCAAGGAAAGATACAAATGAATTGAAAAGGGTGTGACTTCAAAGGGATTTGATGCATTTGTTCTAGCTATTCTCTTAAGTCCTTCGATGTTTTTCATAGGTTTTCCACCACTCCACTATTGACCAATGCCAAAAAGTTGACTAAATCAAATAAGTCTTTGCATGGTGTGGTTCTCACTCAAAAACAAAACAAAAAACAAAAAACTGGTAGGAAATCGAAGCACGCCCCTTGGATATAATAAAGAAACATGAGCTACAAACACTAGTTATGGCACTGGAAAGACATGTTACCCATGCTTGAAGATTCTCCTTAACTATGGCCCTTCCTCACTTCTTGTTTCTCTATTCTTCTGCTTTTGGAATGATGGTTGCTTTGTGAAAGCATTCTCATTGCTTCAAGAGGATGGGTTGGTCAAGTGTGTTGATGCGAGGTCACTGGATGTGGCTAGTTTTAATATGGATTTGGGCCAAATTTTATTAAGTCACCTTAATCACATACTACACAAGGGACTTTACACAACCTTTATTTTGGGATTCCATTCCATTCCATTCTCTCTTTTTGTATTGCTTTCCATATTCTACCTCTTTGTTGATTTTATGATTAGTCTATATCTTGGTTGATGTATTGTTATTCTTTGGTAAATTCTTGTGGGTAGGTTCTTAACCATTTTTTCCATATGCCATTCCTAGAGCCCACGGATTCTTTGGTTTGTGGGTTTGTCAGGGCATCAAGGGCATGAGCCTGCTTTAGGGAGGACCCACTGGCATTCCTTTTCGGTGCAATTGTTAAGTTCTTTCCCTTAAACATTTCCTGCAATGAACTATTACTTGTTTCACCCCATCCATGACATCCGTTTTTGTTTTTGTTTTATTGGCTTCACTATTGTTATTTATCTCATCTTTCTTGTTCTTTCATTTTCCACCCTATTGCTACCAAAGGTTTGCTCTTAGTCATGGGGGCATCTTGCAAATTTTTCCATTTCATTACTTATCTCACCCCTACACCTTGGGTAGTTATCAGTTGCAAACCTCTAACCTAGTATTTGCCATACCCACAACCTAGCCAATGTGCTTCATATCAAGGCAAGGTATCAATTACATTATACCTTATCTAACCTTGTTAATTTGTGATCGTGTTGTGTGTGCAAATGGTGATCACATGAACAATGGACTGGGATAGAAGGGAGCACTCAAGATGGACTAGAGCAAAAAACATTTACGTAGGGAACAAGCTTGATCATGTGGCCATGGATGAACAACGGTGTGCACATTTTCAACATCAACAGCAACATGCCTCATTTTCTTTTCTCTCTCTCTTCAAGCTATCAAATGAAGATCTAGATGTCATTTATGTACAGTGTTCACCACAATGGTTATGAATACCAATGTTGTAATATGTTTGTCGATCCATTCATCGAGCACTTTGAGTCTATCACTCCATGTCACCGTAAATTGTCGTTCAGTCAATAATCCCATACCTTCCCAATATTTTGTACTGAACTTGAGGATGAGTTTTTATTCAGTCGTGGGGGTATGATGAGCCGTGATATCGGACCCCTAATATTGGACCCGCGATATCGAACCCTCGATATCGGGTATGCGATATCGAAGGTGTCAAAGCAATATTGGACATGCGATATCAGAGCTTGTCTCGTTGCCTATAAATAAGAGATGAGGGCACTTGATTTAGGAAGATTTTTCTTAGTCCCTTAGCCAAACTCTTGCAGTTTTTCCTTTCCAGAGTTAGAATTATTTTTGAGTGTCCGCAGTAGGAGTCATAAAGTGAACGGATCTTTATTCGAGCATTGTGTACCAGAGCACACCTTGTGTTTGGAAATAAAGACGAACTTTGTGATAAACCTTGCAACATTCACAATAGCTTAATTATTTCATTGAAATATTATTTACTATTACTTGCTACTCTAATTACTTAATTAATGTTATTTTATTGAATTTTTAATTATCAACGAATCAGCACACTTAGTATGACCACTTCAAGCATACTTGGAACACTTGGTAACCCAGTAACGACTAGCATTTGGTAATCCCAATAGTGCTACACTGGTTTAGGATGTATCCGACAAGTGGGAATGAATGCTAGTGTTAGGACTAGTTAGAGCATAGTTGATTAGTGAAATTAAATTAGTTAACTCAATTATTTTATTTCTCCATTTCAAGCATTAGCAACATAAAACATAAAAAACATATACCTCAAGTTTACTTAATCATAAAATTGTGCCTTACAAGTAAGCTTGGGAAGACAACGATTGCATAACCCATCCTTGTTTTCTGTAAGCGCATAAGTACTTAATCCTTGGATTTCAACCGAATCGCATGTAAATGCTTGTATTCATATGGTTGGGCGTAGGGGTACCTCACTGCTCATTAGTTGCAAAGTTCTAACCCTACTCCAAATGGAGATGGCTCAATAGTGACCTTGACCTTGCAAGTGGCATCAATGGAAATGCATGTACAAACTAGTTCATGTGTGTCACGGGGATCAAGTGAAGGTATGCATGAGATAGGCTTGGTTTCAAGAACTTCAACAACCATTCCTTGTGGTTGTGGCCCATGGCTCCTAGAGTATAAGCATCATTTTGCATGTTTTTGCTTCCATTAATAGGAGATGTTTGATGTGGCTCACCATAGTATAGGAAGGTTCTCTGGGCTCATGCTACTAGTGTAGATTGACTTGTTCATGCCTAATAGTTGGCAATTGCCAGAAGCACAGCTCATGCCTCTTCCATCAGTTAACAAGATTGGTACTACTGACAAATCCCATAGCCCTAAGGATGGAAGGTTTAGTTAGGACATGTGGCAACTGTGATGGTGGTTGACCTTTATTTAACCTGATGTTTCTATTTTCTGAAGTTTTTCTAACAAGTATGAGTCTGATCTATGCATGTTTTTTGGTTTGGATCCTATATAAGAATGCTTAGACCATTTTGTCTAATGGATGTGGTGTTGGGATTTGATCCTATCTATTTCTAACCTTATCAATCTAGTTTCCTATTACCATTTTAGCTAGGAGTTTTGTTTGGCTCTTTCCATGTCCAATTTGAAGACCCTTTTCCTCCCATGAAGTTCTTGACTTTGTATTTTGGATTTTGGATTTTTCTCAGAAGTAATATAAATAACTTGTGTTTCCTTCAAAAATTTAAAAAGAAAACATATTACAAGTTACACTTTATATGAATTATGTAATACCACCATTAATAATATTAAAAATATAAAAGTTAAAAAAAACATTTCTATTTGAATAGTATTAGGGAAGGCCTTAATTTAAAGGCAAACTATTTCTTTATTACTATTCCTCATTAGCGCATGATGCACAATTAGTAGAATGAATAAAATCTCATTATCTAAGAGTTGATATAGGTAGATGGCTTGAAATTTCTATAATATGCTAGACTATGCAATACAAATAGCATTAAAGATGATGACCATATTTTCCTACAATCACTTGCATTGGAGCACATAAGAAATAGATGGGATATTACAATTGCAAATTTGGTTGATTTGTTTCAGATTTTACTAATAATACTTGGCAATTTTATTAATGATGTTTTCAAAACATATAACATGTATATTTCTATTATCCAATAAATCTAGGGCCTATAAATGTAATAAATATTCAATTTCAATTTAAGCTTCAAAAATGTATTCAAGCTACTTTATTATCAAACAAACATCCTCTAACAATATTGATACTATAAATATTAATACTAAGATAGATCTATTATTTTACTATGTAGATCCATTATTTTATTTTCTAATGGATACTAAGGTGTAATACGTAGGGACATTTTTGTAATACCCCTTATAAATTACTTTGCCATATCTTTAGATAGAGTGTTTATGGCTTGCATGAACAAATCCATAATTATGTTACAAAAAAGTAAAATTATGGCTACAAATTAAATTGATTTGGTTATTTAAATAAATTCTATCAAATAAGATATGGAACATTATCAAAAGTTTAGTTTAAGGATATAAATGAATAAGAACACGGATAGGAATATGTACAAATTTACAAAGAGCAAATAAAATGAACCGATTAAAAACTAAAACAAAAGGCTTAACATGGAACCTTACAAGCTATAATGCACCGCTTATACATTTACAACCGAGCACATGGATACGAAAGCTAGCAAGATTTACAAAATGTACATCCAGACGAACGTATATGAGAAATGAATGGGACAAACCGACGAGAATTAATGACAAAAACGAGGATACAAATGCTATGCACAACACATTCTTAAGTGAAAAACGGCAAAACAGTCCCAAGGACTAATGTTAAACATATTCTGGTTCGTTAAAGCCCAACAAACAAACCAGAAGACGCGTAATGAAAGACAGTTGTCAAGGCGGGCGCAAGAATCATTGTGCTTCTGTATCACGCGGTTAAATTAGTCGAGAAGAATTGTGAACTAACATAATTTCACCCTTGATTCCCAACCTCTTTAAAGTTCAACAGCCTTTGACATGTATCCGGACGTCAAACCAGAGTCAGGAGGATCGGGATCACTCACAATGCAAGTCTAGATGTCATTCACCTCTGGTACGTTGGATATATCTGCACAATCAAGTCAAGTTAAATTGCAATCCAAAGAAAGAATGACATACATCTGACCAAGATTTCTTGTTATTAGAATATCACGTCTGCCATTCAAAGGATATAATAAAGATAAAGAGAGTTTTGGAACACAGGATGTTGATATTCAGGGAGGGATCATTCAAGGAAATGAACGGAATCCGAGCTTTTTAAGAAAGTTGATTAACTAAGAAAAAAAGCTTTATAACGACACTTAACCAAAGAATTCAGGTCATCATCATTCTATGTAGTTATGGATGGTTTGAAAAAAGATTAGTTACATCATCATCATCATTCTAGATTTGTCTTAATAAAATGATGTGGAGTACATGATTTTTCTTTGGCCATTTACCCCTCTAAAAAGCTAGATTTTTGTTTATTTGAAATTGCTTATTTTTTACAATAACTAATTTAGAATTAATCAAATATTTATTAGAAAATTAAATATATTTAGAAATGATTTTTCTGAGATGAATTTAAAATTAAACCTGAAAATACTCACACAAGGTTGTTGTTAAAGGTCTAGACACTACCATTGGAAGTTTATGTAATGTACTAGTTTTTAACATATCAAAGTATTAAACTTAGTGATGAGTGGCGAGGTACCCCTACACTCAACCATACAAATACGAGCATTTTCACGCATGATTCGGTCGAACTCCGCAGACGGACTAGTTGTGAGATATCTAGATAGTTATCCTTAGGTCGCAGTTCGCTGTCTTCCCATCTGGACTAGTGTTAACTTTGTCACGTATGGTTTAGTCCAAAGTGAGGTGTATGATGTGTTTCTATGCTAACGCTACTCCTGAAAACAATGGAAGATAATATTAACTATGAAACACCGTGAAAATTACGGGTCGGCCTCAGGCGAAGACTCGTGGTTTGAACAGGAGCGGGCCTCAAATTTGTCTAAGGACAAGTTTACGCTCTATCACGCACAG
>MNCI01027224.1:0-23964 GCA_015680685.1 Gnetum montanum | reverse complement strand
AGCTAGGCAAGAGAGATTGGGTGAGCACATTGGATGAGTGTAATTGGTGATTGTAGGTCCAAGACTAGCTTGTGGTGTTGGTCTATGTGTTTCATTCTCTTATTTCTCACTTATGAGTTAACATCTCAGTCTCAGGTTGTGGGAGAGATTTTTATTAGTTGTGTCTTACATTGAGAACAATAATTATGTGGTTCTAAAGCCTCATGTTCTATTATATTTTTTGAGTGTAATATGTTTTTGGATGATTATGGGTTATGTGAACACAATTTTAATCTTATAATAAATTAATTGAAGATACCTAGTTTTCTTGTCTTCTAGTAAGTAATCTTATCCTTGCATAATATCTAGATTTAGTGCATTGAGGGTGATTTAATTAAGAATGAACTTGCTCGATGGTTATTAGTATTAGATCCTAGTTTTATTGTTGCTTGGATTGGTGGTTGAGAATTTTGTAGATGGCACTCAAGAAGAAATAGGTGCAACCTCTAAATCATGACATGGAGAGCATGAAGTTAGTGTTCTAGATGATTTTTGCTTGATTGGATGAAATTAGTGCGAAGGCAGAAAAGCAAGCTGGTCCTAGCCACATCCAGATATGTGGAGGTGAAGATCATATACATTCAGATGAAGAAGTCTCATAGCCAGGTTGAGATGAAGTAGATAAAGAGGAAGATCAATCTAGCTATGGGAGTATAGGAAACAATCAGCTAAGGATTCCAATGGGAAGGAATCCTATTTCTCAAATAAGAACTCCAAGGACTTTGATGGCATTCAATAATTCTTCAAGAAAGCTTAATGATGAAGATGAGGCAAGGCTTCCAAGAGCATTTATAAGTGTTTCAAGACTTCTATATGTATAGTTGAAGCTTTTTAATGGTGTAGATATCACCAATGCTTTTGCAGGTTGGCTGAAGGTACTTGAGAAGCATTTTTAGTTGGAAGAGTAACTGAATAACTTGAGGGTACATATTATTAAGTCCAAATTAGAAGGTATGGCTTCTACTTGGTGGGAGAAGAGGTCCCATGGTTATTTAAGACAAAACAATCAACCTATCAGAGATTGGGATCTAATAAAATATAGGCTAAAAAGGAAATTTGAATAGTCTCATTAGAGACAAGAAACCATTATGAAGTTGAAATTATTAAGGCAAGGTGACAAGGATGTCAAAGAATTTTACATTAAATTTTGTGATCTATTCCATCAAGCTAAGGTAAAATGGGAGTATGAACAAGCTTCAATTTTTTAAGAGGTCTTAAAATGACATACTAGCAAGAGTTGTCCTTTTATAAGCCATAAAACCTTGATGAGGCTTATGATTTGGCATTTGAGGTTAAGAAGAAATTAGGTGGATTTAGAAACAGGAGTAAACAAACTTCTAAGGGGAAGGAGAAGGGATCTAGATTTGAGAAGGGATCCAAGTTCAAATCTAAAGATAAGAAGGACAACCAAGAAAAGAAGATTGAAAGAGTTGATGAGAAGGGTAAAGCCAAGAAGGACCAAGGCAAGAGAGGCAAGGATCAATTTAGCAGCTCATCCAAACTATGTGGAGAATGGGGAAACAAGCAATCGGAATGTCCCATTCACAAGGCAACCAAGGGCAAAGATGTGTAAACCATGGAGGTGGAGAAGACATTAAGCCAAGCTCATTAGAGAGGTAATCCTAATGCTTCAAGAATTGAGGATATTTTTGAATTAAATTCTTGTGCATTAATGAGGAATGTAAATAGAGGAGATTATCTAGATAGAAAATTTTTGTTTCAGATTGGAACTAGTTGTTTACTTAGTAGGGAAGGAATTCATGTTTTAATTAATGAAGGAGCCCAAGAAAATGTTATTTCTTCTAGGGAAATTACTCCATTGGATTTGGTAACTAATCCTCATCCTATACCATATAAAGTGCATTGGTTGTCTAGATATTTCTCCTAAGAGGTGAAGGAATAATGTATGAAATTTAAAATTGAATGTTTTCATGATGTCATAAGATGTAATGTGCTTATGATAGATTGTGTTGATGTAATTCTTAGTAGACCTTGGAATTTTAACAATGGTGCTCAATTTGATGGACCAAGAAATGTGTGGAGTGTTGTTAGACCTAATGGAATCCATGATTTGATTCCTATGATAGCTGAATAAGTGAGGGAGAAAATCTCACTTAATGCCTTATTAATTGTTCTATGAGGGAGGGAATATTTTAAGGAACATGATGAAACTAGTTTTGGTTTCATTGTTATGACAATAGTTTCTACTAACCATGAACATGTGCAAGTTAAACTTCCTATAGGTGTGCTATGCCTAAAGGAGAAATTTCTCAAGGTATTCAAGGGGTAATTGGATGGACTGCCACTGATGAGGAATGTACATCATTAGATGGACTTCATTCTTGGTGCTACCATTCAAAATGAGAGAGCTTACTGGATGGCACCAAATCAAAGGGCTAAATTTTTCTTTGTTTGGGAATCCATTTCACCTTGTGTAGTTCCAATAGTGCTAGTGCCAAAGAAGGACAATGATGAATGGAGTATGTGCATTGATTCCAAGGCAATGAATAGGATAATAATGACGTATAGATTTCCTATTCCAAGGATGGATGATATCCTTAATGTCTTTACCAATGCATAGATTTTTAGAAATATTGATTTGAAGAATGCTTACCACCAAATTAGTATCAGGCTTGGTGATGAGTGTAAGATAGCTTTCAAAACATCAAATGGATTGTTTGATAGGTTGGTGATGCCATTTCGGCTCATGAATGCACCTACAATATTCATGAGGTTGATGCATTGTGTATTGGAGGACTTTATTGGTAAGTGTTGTATTGTCTTTTTTAATGATATTTTGTTTTATAGCTCTAAAGAGGAAGAGAACTTGGATAACTTAAGGATGGTGTGCCTTAAGTTGGTGATCAATGTGAAAAAAAGTCATTTCTTCAAGAGGAAAATCACATATTTGGGTCATGTGGTTTTTATAAATTAGATTTTGATGGAAGCTACCAAGGTGAAGGCTATTAGGGATTGGTCAACTCCTAAGAATGTTGGGGAGGTAAGATCATTCCTTGGTTTAGTAGATTTTTATAGACGATTCATTAGAAATTTTAGTGGTATTTCATGGCCTATGTTTGCTTTGTTAAAGAAAAATAAAGAATTTATGTGGGATAATGAAACCCAAGGGAGTTTTAACTTATTGAAAGCAAAGATTACCAATGAACCAATGCCTATGGTTCTAGATTTTCAAAAACTTTTTCAGGTGGAGGCAGATGCAAGTGGACTTGTCATTAGTGTGGTACATTCAAAAGAAGGCAAGCCTATTGCTTTCTTTTCTAAAACATTGAATGAGTTAAGGAAAAAATATAGTGTATATGAGAAGGATTTGTATGCTATTCGTTAAGCAATCAAGCATTGGAGGCATTACTTGTTGTTCAAAGAATTTACTTTGATGATAGATCACAAAGCACTTCAATTTTTAAACTCACAAAAGAAGTTGAGTGAAAAGCATCTAAAGTGGGTTGCACAATTACAAGAGTTTAATTTTGTGTTGAAGCACAAAAGATGGAAAGCCAATGTGGTAGCTGATGCATTATCTAGGGTGATGTGGTAAATTTTAGTGTACCTTATGTGGAATGTATGAGTAATTTTTCTTCTTTATATGAGCATTATGTTGATTTTGGGCAAGTTTGGAGGAGCCTCAAAGAGCCATTGATGAATAGGATAGACCAATGGGTGAACTATCATATTCAAGATGAACTCTTATTTAAGGATGGAAATGTATGTGTTCCTAATTATAATTTTAGGAAAAAGATTTTTTTTTGAAAAGCATTGTAGTGACATGGTAGGTTACATGAAAAGGGATAAAACATTGGAACTTATGGCTAGGCACTATTTTTGGCCTCATATGGCTATAGAAGTTTCAAAATTTATGAAGGAGTGCGTAACATGTTGGAAGTTCAAAGGAGGTAAAGGTGTGACTAGACACTATATGCCCTTGCCAATTTCCAGAGGTTCATGGGAAAGTATGTCAATGGACTTTGTGAGTGGTATTCTAAAGACCAAGATTGAAATGATGTAATTTTTGTTGTTGTGGACATGTTCTCCAATATGGCACATTTTATTCCATGTAAGAAGGTGAGTGATGGCTCTCATGTTGCAAATTTATTTTTTTAGCATGTTGTGAAGTTGCATGATATTCTTTTGAATATTGTTAGTGATAGAGAGTAAATCTTTACAGGTTGTTTTTGGAGTTCCTTTTGGAAGACTTTAGAGATAAAGTTGAATTTTTGTAGTGCATATCATTCACAATCTGATAGCCAAATAGAGGTGGTGAATAAATCCTTGCTAAACATATTGAGATGTTTGTGTGATGGACAATCAAAAAAGTGGGAAAACTTGTTGTTTCATGCTGAATTTTTGTATAGTAATGGTTTTCATCTTGTAGTTGGAAAAAACCCATTTGAGGTAAATTATGAATTTTTTCCAAAGATGGTGGGCACTAAAGAGCTTTGATGGTGAAGCTTAACTTAGTTTTGATTTTGTGCAAGAGATGAGGGATCTCCATGCACAAATAAAATGAAATCTTAGAAAAAAGGCTGAAGAGAGAGTCCTCAAGAGGAATGAGGATAAGCAAAAGCCTAATTTTACTGTTGGTGACTTGGTTTGGGTGCACTTGAATAAGAAGTCATTCAGAGGTATTTACTTCTTCAAATTGAAAGCAAAGAAGATAAAGCCTTTCAAAATGAAGGGTAAAATTAATGATAATGCTTTTGAAATTAATTTACCAAATGATGTTGGTATGTCTCATGTGTTTAATATTTTAGATCTTCTCCACCATCATGGATGAACTAATGAGGAGACTATATAGGGTAGCATCAATGAGTTGAAGGGTGCTATTAATCAATCCAAGCCTTTGGGGGAGAGGAAGGCAATTGTACTCAAGTGGAGGAAAGCTTCTAGCACTTGAGAAGTCAAGAGGCATGAATACTTGATCCATTGGAAGGATCAATCCATTGATGATGCTATATGAATCCATGAGGCCAAACTTGTTAAGTGGGGGACCACTTCTACCCCTACTTCCTTGTTTAGATGAGTTCACTTTTTGAAGGATGGAAGAGCTAGTATAGGAACACCTCTTCCTTGTGCTTATCCTACAAGTTGTTTTTGAAAGTTTCGCAATTAGAGAAGACCTAGATGAGTGTGTCTTGTTTTTATGGATTTTCTTGTATTGATTTTTCATGATGAATATTTTTGAATGTTTTGGCATGATTGAAGGTGTTTTTAGCTCATTTTGATGAGTTCAAGGGGTTCTAGGATATATGGGAACTTGTTGGGAGACATCTAGAGGCTCCCAACATCAAAACAAGCATTTTTATTTTTAGCACATGTAGAATAGAAGTCTCCTGTAAAGTGTAGATGTCTACTAAAAACAATAGATGTGTCTCTTGAAAGTAAGGTTTTCACAGTAGATGTCTCTACATGAAACTAGAGACATCTATGTCAATGAAAGAAAAAAGCTTCAATGTAGTATTTTGATTGGAAAACATCCAAAAGACTCTAGATCCTTATGGGAAACATCTAATAAGGTAAGTAGAAAGCTTCCTAGGATTTTGGATCGCCAAAATTATGTATGCATTCATCCATGAGAAGGAGAAGAGAGTTGGTATGTAAGGAGAGAGCTTGTATGCAGGGGGAGCAAGTGAAAATGCTTGAGAGTGGATAGCTGGGCTAAAGAGATAGTGTGAGCACATTGGGTGAGTGCAATTGGTGATTGCAACTCTAATATCAACTTGTGGTTTTGGTCTATGTATTCTATAATCTTGTTTCTTACTTGTAAGTTAAGATCTTAGTCCCAAGTTGTGCGAGAGATTTCTATTGGTTGTGTCTTGCATTGAGAACAATCATGGGGTGGTTGTAGAGCCTTATGCTTTGCAATATCATTTGAGTGTGATAGGTTTTTGGCTACTTGTGGGTTATTTGAACCTTGTTGTAATCTTCTAATAAATTAATTGAAGATAGCTAGTTTTCTTATTTTCTAGCAAATAATTTTTTCCTCGCATAATATCTATATTTAGCGCATTGAAGGTGATTTAATTGTGAAGTGAACCTGCTCCAACTAGATCTCATGTGGAATAAAACTTTGGGCTTAAGATGTATTTAGAATAGATCTTCACTTCCAAGACATAGTTATTCAACCTATATGCTCATAGCATGAGCCTAATTTAGAGTGTTACAACATGTCTCTCACTATAGAGACATCATTGGTTCTCTTAGATTTCATTTTTCTTGAAGGCATCATCTTGAATTTGCTATTTCTCTAATTTCAAGATGTATGTAAGAACCAAGACTCTTGCATAACTTCTCTCAAATATGCGTTGAGATATGTAAAGGGCACTTGTGATATTTCCATAAATTTCTTACATGACATTGAAAAATACCTAGCCTTTAGCGATTTTAATTAGGAAAAAGGTCTAGAGGCAAGAAAGTCAATGTTGGAATCTATGATATTCCATGATGGAAACACTTATTCACTTTTAGTAATATATGTTTCTTTTTAGTAATACATGCTTTATTTTGGTCAAAAGGCCAACAACTCATTGGCTACAGGTTGTCATAAAAAATAAACAATTATCCCAATAACTTTTGATCAAGATATGAACTTTTCTATGGAAATCATTAGTGTGTGTATTAGTTAGATATAAATATAAATAATTATTGCATAATAATGGATTAAGAAATAACCCTTTTATGGGAATTATTATGAGTATATATTGGCAGACAAAAAACCTTTTCCATGAAAATTATTATAGAAGAACATACACTAGTTTGATTTTTCAAACATGAGAATCAATTCTCAGTAAATTAATTTGTTTGTTTGGCGGATGGTTTGTTTGGTTTGGCCGATAGGCCATTACCCGTCAGAAATAGGTAATATTTTGTGCATAATGCTGACCAACGTTACTTTTCCACGGCCCATTTTGGTAATGCAACTTTGTGTGCAAGCTGACATGTAATGCGCTGATGTGTAAAATTCCATATAAGCTATTTTGGTAACGCAACTTTGTGAATAACGCTGATGTGTAACGCTGAAATGTAAAATTTGAGATAGGCTATTTTGGTAACGCTACTTGGTGAATAACGCTGATGTGTATTTTGGCCGATAGGCCGGTCATAATTCGGCAAAATATCCTCAACATCTGTTGTCAGAAAATCAACATCCAACAACGGCGACGGCGACTATGAGAAGAAGGTACAGAAATTTCCCGTTAATGTTATTGGCTTCTGGTTTTTCAAGTTCTCTGGTTCAAATTTTTGGCAATTGAAATTATGTTCTAAACTTGTAACAGAAATGGAGCTAAGCTAATAAAGCAAAAAAAAAAATCTTAAAATGATTCACAATTGCAACAACCGAAAAATATATATACAGGTCCTTAAAAAATGCCTCATTGGCAATTGAAATTATGTTCTAAAGTTGTAACATGAATGGAGCTAAACTAATACAACAACAAAAAAGTCTTAAAATGATTCACAGTTGCAACAACGGGAAAAAATATAGGTCCTTAAAAAATGCCTCATTGGCAATTGAAATTATGTTCTAAAGTTGTAACATGAATGGAACTAAGCTAATACAACCAAAAAAAATCTTAAAATGATTCACAATTGCAACAACGAAAAAAATATAGGTCCTTAAAAAATGCCTTATCTCTGTAATCTCTGATCTTTACTACTCTCACTCTAGAGAGACGCGGTTGCTAGTTTCTCTCTTACCACTGGTAGTTTTCTGAATTCTGCGTGTCCAAATTTATATGTTGCCGAGGTACATTTCCGGAACTGTAATTCTCTTCTTTTATTGAATGGAATTTGTTGTTTTTATCATAAGAAGTGGTTGGAGTTTTTGGTGGGGTTTTTTGGCTGCAGATTTTGCAGTTTTGTACAGTGAACTGAAATGAATGACGATGAAGATGAAGATGTGGATATGTAGCTGAGTTTTTGCACAGACAAAAACACAGAGCCGACACGGAGAAGAAGAAGAGAGAATGGGTAATGTGTGTGTTTTGGGAGTTTGCAGCAGACGTTTTTTTGTCTCGCCCAGAAAACAGGGAAAGTATATTAGGCTTTATGATAAAATTACGATATGTAACGAAGTTTATGATTCCATAATGCAATGACTATATTAGGCTTTTACAAACCGTTTTTTTCTTTAATTTGAGAAATTTTTAATTCTATGCTTTGCCATGATTAAAACTTGGGAAGTTTTATGATTTTTAAAAATAATTTGCAATGAAATAACTTTGGCAATAAATTTGTTGGGCATAATTTTAATCACATCTTAATAGAGGTGTGAATGTATTATGTAAATGATTTACTTGATTATGTATTTTGATGGTTAATGATAGAATACTCAAAAGGGCCAAACATTATTAACTCTATGTTCATTTTTAAAAATAACAAAAATGAACTATGTTGAGTGTGCACATATATATAGATTTGAGGAGGAAGTGCTTCATTGTGATACAAAACAACTATGTAAAAGTATTAAAGATAAGGCACTTTTGCAAATAATAGATAATAGGAGGAAGTGCTTCATTGTGACATATAAAAATAAGAAAATTCTTAGCAATTGCAATCTCCAAATAAAAGATTTGAATATGCAAAAATAAAATTAAAAAACAATTTTAAGTAGGGATAATAGAGAAAATGCATAAAATCAATCAAAAATTTATTGAAATTATCTAAAATGAAACAAATTAAATAAGAGACATTTGGATATGCCGTTGGGCAATGTACTCAAGGAAGGTTTTAGTAAAACAGACGCTGGCACGGAACTTGCTTTCAAAAATGACCCGGGTCGTCCGCGTGACAGGCGGAAATACTTACCACTCTACTACAACGACCACTATACTACAACGACACACATCTTCGTGGAAGCTTCCACTATACTACAACGACACACATCTTCGTGGAAGCTTGAGTTTGTAATACTGGGATTTTCATGGGCCTTTTTGCTTTGATACCCGATCAAGCCAGATATCGTCATTGTAAAGATAACAATAATTTCAAACAGTTATTGTAAACATGCTTTACAATATGATGATCGTAAATTTAAACGATACGAGGCTGACATAATCCTTGAGACTCTGTGATACGATACCCAATAGCATAGTAGGACGGCATTTGAAGAAATGCATACGGGCATCTATGAACTCAAGTGATTAGTGGATGCTAAAGTTAAAAGAGTTTACCAGCCTGCCACAAATCATAAATTTAATTTGATGTTTAATGTACACTTGGCTTCATATTGAAGCTTGCATTGAAAATTGTAAAAGAATAGAAAACTATGAAATTAGTTTTTCTGCATATACATATATATACCCTAAATTAATTATCTGAACAATTTTGACGCTGTGTTCCAGCACCCTGAAACCTGGCCTTGACCTTTGCGGTGGCCTTTGGCTTTGAGAATTCTCTGGCGGCCATGTAGTTGAGCAAACACAGACGACAATAATCTGTGGCCACTATGCTCTGGCAATGGCCATGTAGCTGCTTGCGCACGTTGTAAGCAGGCACAAGCGCCTGCAGCCGGACGAAACCCTTGAGCGCCCGTAGCACCCTCCTTGCCTACACCCAATAACAACAGAACTTCACTTTGCTTTGTTTGCCAATATGATAAGCTTTTTATAAAATATACTAGAATAGAATAGAATAGGGAGAACTGTGTTGTAAACCAGGTATCCTCTAAAGACCGTTTAAATGCGAATTGATGCAACATGTTCTGCAGCCGCCTGCCCCGAAGCCACTGTAATTGCTGCAATGGCTTGCTTTTACTGCTTCTCTTTGGCAGACACCTTTTTGTGCATCAGGCCAATATCCATGACTACTCTGCAAAGACGATATGGAAACACAAAAGGCTTGAAATTAAAACAAAAATAAAAGGCAGGAATTCGTATCTTGTCGTGGGCGTCCTTGAAAAGGGACACCAAGGCCCTCTTGACTAACGTGAACCAAGAGCAACAGCCCTTCTTACGGATCATCAGAACAGGCATTTCTTTTCTTTTCTTACATATTCGGTAGCCAAATATCCCATGATCACGCAAATTATGGCATCAACTGTCCCATATACCAGCAAATTACAAGACAGCAAGAAGCTGTCGTAGCTGCGGAATTGCGATGTTTTCCACCACATTCCAGGCTCTGCAGAACTCTGTTCCTGAATAAATTCTGCTGCTGAATTTTTGACGATTTAATGTATGCAATGTATTGATAGGAGAAGTTAGGTTTCCACATAACTTAAACATATTATTTAGTAAGTTTCTAAATGATTTCGGGTCCGACACCCCCACTCCCCATATCATTTAGTAAGTTTCTAAATGATTTCCGAGGTAAATAATTTAGTAACAAAATATTCAATATAGATAGTTTCCTTTGTTAAGGATAAAGTTTGAACAGGCCCGAAAGGCATTCACACCCTTGCAGGGACCTTTTCGTTTATGGGACGCAAAGCATACTTATGGAATATTTAGGCAGCCTACTTTTCCGTTTATGGGACTCGAAGCATACTTATGGAATATTTAGGCTTATCAGCCTAAGGCATTGAGCGTGTTGATGGTTCGCCACAGCTAAATACTAAATACTAAATACAACCTAGACTATACACCAGTATAGCATAGCGTAGGCCACAGATGCTGACCCCACATCGATAGCGTGCCCAAACCCTAGGGCCCCCCAAGTCCCGACTGCCTTAGGCATCCCCGTTAGCGGGTGATATGTCTGATCCCCAATCCCTTAAACAGTAGTTCGGATCAGGCCCGGCATGTCCCAGGGGGAGAGCTGTCCCCCCCACCCCAAGTTAGGGCCTTTTGGGGTGTTCGTAGTTAGAGCCCCGACTCTCATCCCCTTGGGTACGATTGCAGGGCAGGGTCAGTGTCTCAGTGTCTCAGAGAGCGTTCCCTCAACAGCTTGCTATGGCTGGCACCAGATGGCTGCCCCGCCATGTGTTTTGTGGGGTTGACGTCTTCAGTTGGCAAATCCCTTCACGGGGTTGCCTAGGGTTTGTACATTGATCATTTCTCCTATATTACAACATTGTTTATGCTCAACAATCTCAACAAATTCTGCCAAGGGTGAGAGCATACACTAATTCATGGAATTTGTATTTTCAGAAAACCCATCCTTAGGAAAAATAAGGTACAGAACTCTTGTTCTTCGTCCAGTATGAAAATTTGGGTTTTAAAATCTTGTTATTCGTCCAAAAGTCATGAAATTTTTTACTCAAAGAACTTTTTACTTGTAAACTAATAAGATTCTATAGGCCAATTTATAGATATATATTATAAATATATAACTAAGCTAGTATAGTCATATCGTAGTGTTGTTATTTAGAATGCCGAAATATGGTCGTGGGTTTAATTTTATCGTTACTAGTTAGTTAGTTATAGGGTTTACAACTGGAAAGTGTCTTCTGTGCTGTGCCATGGTGTCATTCTGTCATGAGATGCATGTATTAGTCTTTTAAATATCCTATTACAATATTATTTAGATGCTATGTTTTTGTTTATGTTGTTAGCATGATGATTTCTACAAGCAATAACTAACCGTTTCTATGTTTTAGCTTATCAACTAATATTCATATTATATTGCGTTAATGTTGGCGAAACCACTGGATTTATAATAATGAAGTTGGTAAAAACAGCATCATAATGGAAGCTGAAGCATAGGAACTTCCAAGAATAATTCAGACAAGATAATCATTAAAATTAGACATTACACATCTCAGTTCGTTGCAAGTTTACATATATTATTGTTGATAAGTAACTTACCTGTAAGGGAAAGTTTCATTTTAATACGAGAAATTTTGCTAAACTTTTGAAGGCATCATGGTTCACCACCACCTAGAACTGACAAGAGCACTACGCAAATGTTTGAACGCAGGATTCACTCAACAACCCAAAAGCAGCAGAGAATATTAAATCAAGGGTAACAGAAATAAAACTAAGCAACAGCCTAAAAAGAAACAAAAATTTTGGGAATGCATAAAGCTGATTATACCCATCTATGCGCCAGAGATTCGCGATTCCCAAGAAAATCTCACGAACCGTTCGCGGTGGATTCGGGCACGCGTACAGAAGCGTGAAAAATCCGCATTGGGTACGTAAATTATAATTTTTCGTCCGATTTTCCAACTCTCACCCAGAACATTCATTGTCGATTAAAATCTTACCTATTTTTACTGCAAATCGCGTCCAATCTTACCTGTTTTCTGCAAATTGCATCCGCGTCCAATACCTTTTATTTACAGACGCTCCTCCTCTTCGGCCATTGATGCGCTTTGGATGTTTCTGCAGACTCTTCAAACGCTTTGTTTCTCTTTCAGCTCTAAAATTTTTTGCTTCATTCAGTTTTTCATCTGGCACAAGAAGACAATGAACATTTCTTCTGATGCAGGGGTCTCATCTGCCCAGTCTGATTTGGGTGACTGGGTAGGAGACTTGCCTTATCGGAATTATCTGTTGATGCAGTAGACGAGGTCTTTGCTTTTCCTGTTAGAAAATGAGTTATTACCCTTACAGAATGCGCTGCATATCTATCATTCTATATTTTTCAGTTTTTCATCTTTTTATTCATCGTTTCCTTGGAAAAATCGATCGTTTCCTTCTAGCGGAATCTGGACGGAGTATCTCCTCGCTTGCCGAGTCTGCGTAAGCACGCATTGTGAGCGGTTCTCTTCCATCCTTAATTCTAGTTTTTGTTCTTAAAAAATTTGGATGATATTTCTTCTGTTTTTTAAATGCGAGCGCTACATGCTTTACCTTTCCGCTGAAGGTTCGCTCTTGTTCTATATTCTACAATGTTTTTTAGCAATTTTAAAGCATTAACAATATTTTGAATTTACATTGTACTTGTTCTATATTCTACGATGTTTTTTATATGATATATGAGATTTAATTTTTTAAAAAACCTAATATATTTAAATTTTCTCTTTCACGTCCCCGGCTATGAACCCGTCCCCACTTTTTTTTGATGCACACGTACCAAACATGTTCAGAATCACGATTCCTCAATTCCTCGCTTCCACGAATCGGATTCTTTTGATGCATAGCCCATAAGTAAACACACCCTCTCAAGGGATATTACTAGCCGAGTAGGTGGGAAAAAATTTAAGACTGAACATCAACCAAAATTTACCAAAATAAACATATCTTTCAGTGAAATCAAGAGCACGCGTGCACGAAGCAAGCAAACCTGGTGCATAGACCACAGCAGATGCAGCCAACCCAAAGATTTATTTAGAAAAATCTAATAGTTTTAATGTTTTACTAAAACAAAAATCGTAAATTCATTATTAAACGCCTTCCCGATAGCTTTCCAGTTTTATCCTATGCGCGAGGAGTAAAATCATGCAATGCAGTATATTTAATTAAGTCACAAAGCCCTTTAACCTGTTATGAAATTAATTAAATCTTCAAATTGAAATAGCAAAGAAAACAAAAAATACACAAAAAAATTTACGTGGAAAACCCAAAATGGGAAAAAAACCACATCAACCAGAGCTCTTCCTCTATTTGAAGAAAATATCCCAAGGTCACAAGCTATCCTTGATAACTTTCACAGCGTGGTGTATAACACATATTTCCACCTTTTAATTTATATGAGAAAACAAGAGTCTTTTTTCTAATACAAACTTTAAATAATTTTAGAAATATCTCAAGAAAAGATTACAAAGTTGGAAGTTTTTCATGTGTTGCATTAATTTTTCCTACTTTTATATTTCCATATCCATTAATATATATTGGCCATCTTCTAAATTAAACCTTTGGTTTCCATTGTTTAAAAACCTATGTACTTTTAGAGTTATGTTTATTAGTCATGGGGGCTAGGGATGCTTGCTTTAAAATTTTCGAAAATTTTCCATCCTATTTTTGAACATCATAGTTGTTTATGTGTAAATTTTGGACATGCCAACACCTATGAAAAACTCATTTTAGAATACTATTGCCTAGGGCACCTCCTGTATGGGTACGGAAACCAGAAAATAGTCTTAGTTGGAGAGAGCTATGTGATATTTTCTTAAAAATAATAAACCAAGTAAAATAATTAAAAATTTAAATTGAATTTATTTTTTTGGGAGGGCTATGCAACGTTTTGAAAATAATAAACTATGTAAAATAAATTTAAATTAAATATTTGTGCAATTTTTTAGTACAATAAGTAATCCAAAAGAAAAATTCAAAATTTCCCTAGCCACTGGTTCATGAGGAAAAGGAAAGATGGATCCCACGTTTGTCACATGGACCAAGAGATGGACCAAGAGAGAGAAATGTGACTACTAGCATCACTTTCCATTTTCACATCTCCATACATAGAAGAGAGAAAACAAAACATAGAAGTTGTCTACCACCTTGATGTGGCCACCACCATTGCTTGCTCACCACTGCCATCACTTGCTCACTGGTGTGCTGTTTGCACATGAAGAGGGAAGCCATCGTCAGCCATCTTTGTCAGCCACTGCTCCCACAAAGAAGAAAGGAAATTGTCACATTGTTCAAATTCTAATTTTAACCTATATTTTCTCTTTGCTCTACTCTAAAATGTAAATTTGTACCTCTACTCTAAAGAGTAAATTTGTAAAACCTGCTTCATTTTGTTCTATGTCATTAATATCATTTGCATGGCAATCATCTTCATCAAGGATTGAATCATCAATATTAAGATTCATTGTTCCAGGAACATTAACTAAGCCAGTAGAATAACTTTCTCTATCATCAATTATTGGAACATCATCATCTTCTAGATTAACATCCCAACAAAGAATAGGTGATTGCCTATATTTTATTTCCTTTCTTTCTTCCAATCTAATCATGCTATGAAGAGATACTAATTTTTCAACTCTTTTTGGAGTTAGACTATTTCTTTTGATCCGATAAATGAAAAAATATGTTGACCAATTTCTTTCAAAAAAAGATGCAACCTACATAAATGATAAAAATAAGAATAAATTTTTGCATTGTTAAAAAATTCATTTTATAAATTATTCAAAACTTCATCAATAAACAAACTCATTTGAAACTTAAGACCTAATAGCCTATTAATTATGGTGTTTAAAAAATGCATGATATATAAAACATCACTATTTCAAGTTTTCAAACATCACATTTCATAAATTAATTAAGAAAATTAATACGTATTAATATTTGTTATATGTTTAATAAAAAAACTGATCTGAGAAAGAAACTTCACTGCTAAAGTTTGAAATCTAAGAGTATCTGCTACTATCTCCACCATGCAAACTCCACCATCCAGCTAGATCTTCTTGAGCTATTCTATCCATATCAAGTATAGCATCTTCACATTTAAATGCTTTTATATGTCCTTTAGTAAATTGAAGCCTATTCTTACATCAAAATCAAAATCGTCACAAGGCCTTGTTGGATTTAATGCATATTCAGCCATATTCTTAATATTTAATGCATATGCAGCCATATGCAATGGGGTATTTATAGCATTCATCTTTTTAGAATCAATGGAAGTAACTGAGCATTATAAAAATCAAGAGAGCTATCAATTTCTATACCATATTTTCATAAATTACATAAATTTCTTATCTTTATCAACATAAAAGATGAAATCAACAATAGGTTGTGCCATTAGAAAAAATATTGCTACATTTTCATAAAAAACTAATACCAAGCATATAAGCCAATAAAGTTTATCAGATTTTTACACCAGGAATCCCTTCCCCACCACCATTTTCACAGAGCTCCTTCTGCTTCTGTGCTGTTAATAATGCTCTCGGCAAGTTTACGACATATTTTGGACTTATGGGCTTGCTTTATAAAGTTAGGATAGCAGGAGATTCAAAGGCGGGTCTTTGGAGTTTTTGAATTTGTTGTTGTGGGTTGAGTTCATGCCTCTTGCATGTTTGACTGCAGATGTTGACTAGGGCTTCCTAAAAAGATTTGGGAAGGATATGGTGCTGAAATTTTGTTTGAACTTTGAACAAATGTATGCTTCGAACTATTCTGTTTGCACTTGCAGAGGGAGAGAGGCCTGAAAGCAGTTTTGTAACCAACTGATTCCCTTCCCTCACAGGTTGTGCATTAATGACGGGCTGGAATGACGGCCACAGGTTGTGCATTTATGACTGGCCGAAATCACGGCCGTTACCTGAACCAGAGACGCAACATGAGATGGCCATGGCCCATGAATAAAAATACGAAACCAATCCACTAAATAAAAATCTTTTCTCTAAAATCATCTGAATAAACTAAAACGAAAAGTAAAGATCAGGTAAATCTAAGCAAAATAGGCAACTCAATTGATACGAAAATCCACTAAAATCCACTACTAAAGATCAGACAGGAACGTGTTCTCACGCAAACTGGAAGAGCAAGACGGAAGGGGAAGAAAAGCGGATTTCGTGCTCACGAATCAGGATAGAGATGGAGAGAAATCTTTACAGCAACGAGGGAAAGAAGCGGAAAATAACAAGTGAGAACCAAGAGCGAACGTTCGGCGGAAAAATTGTGCACTAAGATTACAAAGGTAAAGCATGTAGCGCTCGCATTTAAAAAACGGAAGAAATATCATCCAAATTTTTTAAGAACAAAAACTAGAATTATGGATCGAAGAGAACCGCTCGCAATGCGTGCTTACGCAGGCTCGGCAAGCCCGTCCAGATTGCGCTAAAAGGAAACGATCGATTTTCTGAAAAATATAGAATGATAAAAAATATAGAAACTGAAAAATATAGAATAATAAAGTATAGAATGATAGATGTGCAGCGCATTCTGTAAAGGTAACAACTCATTCTCTAAGCATCAACAGATAAATCCGATAAGGCAAGTCTCCTACCCAGTCACCCAAATCAAACTGGGCAGACGAGACCCCTGCATCAAAAAAAATGTTCATCGTCTTCTTCGTCATTGCCTGCAAATGAAAAACTGAAAATGAAGCAAAAAATTTTAAAGCTGAAAGAGAAACAGAGCGTTTGGAGAGTGTGGAAGCATCCAAATCCCTATCAATGGCAGAATAGGAGAAGCATCTGTAAATAAAAGGTATTAGACACGGATGCAATTTGCAAGAAACGGGTAAGATTTGACGCGATTTGCAGTAAAAATAGGTAAGATTTTAATCGACAATGAATCTTCTCGTTGAGAGTTGAAAAATCAAAGGAAAAATTATAATTTACGTACCCAATGCGGATTTTACACGCTTCTGTACGCGTGCCCGAATCCACCGCGAACAGTTAGTGAGATTTTCTTGGAAATCGCGAATCTCCGGCGCATAGGTTACCACAGACCTTCCCCAACGTAACTTCCACCATGTCGCTGCTGATGGGAAGGCATGCATTGATCCCTCTACTGCTGCATCATTATTTTAGTCTAGGTCGTGGAGTAGTATCGACTATGAGTAGGTTTGGACTATTTTCAAGCATCCTAAAAATTTGGAAGTCATTGCACTCGTAAAACAACTTGCATGCATAGCTAAAGAGCTACAAAATGATGTTGAACATGGGACAAATAGATAGCAGCAAAAATGAAGATATATTGAAGTGCCAAACATGCATGATACACTAGAATTTTTTAACATTAAAAATTATAAATCTGGAATATGGAAACTGAAATGCTGTGAAATTATTCACTCTAACAAAAGATTTGTGTTTACGTGTATTTTATAAACCGGTTACCTCTTATCCTGTGAGATAAGAATAATGGTCACATTATTTGGTTACCTCTTATCTTGTGAGATCAGAATAATGGCCACATCTGATAATAATGATAGATAGTTATAGGAAGAAGAACCATTTTTTTTTTTTGGAACATGTTTTTGGACATGTCATAATTGCAAACTTCACAAACTATGGCTATTTGCTACTTCATATAGTATTAAATGTTGACCAACAGAAATAGGTTATGAACAACAAATTAGTGTGAGAGAAGATGTGAATGCTTAGATGTAAATCAATGCAATAGAAATATGTGAATACTCATATAAATATTAAATGATTAAAAGGAAATAAAAATGCATAGTAAATACACCAAAGAATGTGCTTATCTTTGCCTCACTCCAAGATATTGTTGAAGATCGATACTATTAATCATGGCCCTATGTGTAGTACGGGCGAGGTAACTACAAATTGTATGCAAGTGCAAGGATGAATAAAAATCATGAAATTTTACAAGGAAATCCAATAGATAGAGAATCAAGAAAGTCACAAAACAAGGAAATGAAAACTTAAAGCAAACTATAGTGATCTAAACATGATTAAAATAACTAAATAATTAAAAGAGAACCAAACATGGGCCACCCAAACCACACCATCTTATTTAATCGAAATCTAAATATATAATTTAATTATTTTAACTATATATATATATATTAAGATCCCATTTCCAATATTTTCACAAGGTAAAAGTAAAAAGTATGCAAACTATTCTGAGCACGAGGCTTCTACAAAACTTAATGAGGAGAACAAGCTCAAGTTAGACCATAGTAAGCCACAACTTTCAAATTTTTCCTTGGTTTTTTCTTTAAAATTTAAATTGGGAAACAAATTCAAAAGGGAAAATGGAGGTCAAGGTGAGGATTGCTACCAGACCCCATCACACTCAAGAACTTATTACACTGCCAATGAACATAGTCCTCATTCTTTTTTTTTCTTATTTTGAGGAAACTTTGCTCATGGTGTACTTCATTCTTAAGGTAGGAATTCCAACACAAGTTTGTCCAATTAGTTGCACTACCAAAGAACACAATCCTTTCAAAACTTTACCCATGGTGCAGTTCAACCCTTATGTATGTGCCTTTGATTACAATTTATTGGCATCATAGTAGGTGTCCTAGATGGTTAAGGGTTCTAAAGTGAAAATGAACACACTTCACCACATTGTTCATAGGATAGCCATAAATCATCACACTTAAAGGTTGGAGCTTATGAGAGGGGAAAATAGAGTTTTTCAAGGTCACATAGTGATTATGACTAACCATTCTCCAACATGACATATCCTACACTCACATGATCATGATGATTACATGATAAGTTTGTATAAATTCCATGCTCCATAATCCAACATAACAAATAAACTAAAACCTTGGAATCAATTGGGAAGAATCATAGCATTATTGAAATTTATAATACAAAGTAGACTTTATGTAATATTAGTAAAATATAACATTATAGTAATACTATATATTATATTATACTTACATTATTTTCAAATGGTGTTAAGATGACCCAATGTCTAGTAACTCAAATGACCATAATGATTATTAAAATCATATAAAGAACACAAATCAAACCAATATGCTAAGAACGAAATGATGAAAATGCAAATGCAACTATATACAAATGAAATGCAAAGCAAAGGAAAAGAAAACATGTAACTAAGAATCTACTAGGTGTCAATGTGGGGCACTTGAGTAGAAATGCTTCAAACGAAATGTGTTAAAATTCCTCTACATCCTATGTCCTTGCAAATCAACAACTTTGTACACATTGGGGGCAATGATGTCTACAATTTAGAATGAACCTTACCACATAGGGGAAAACTTAGCTTGAGGGCCAGTTTGACTAAATGCTCTATCTCTCTTAAGGACTAGGTCACCCAATTGAAAACTTTTAGCTACATACTTCTTATCGAACCATCATTTAACAATTCATCAATGATTAAAACTATGAAAATCAAGACCTAATCATAATTTTCTTATTCTTTTTTTATTATGTGTTAAATTTAAATGTTTCATAATTTTTGATCCTAGAAGTTCATCAAATTTTTCTTTCATATAAGTTTCAATCTTAGGTTTCATAGGTCTAAGTTTTGGTGAGTCATTGAATATAGCTTCTCTAATAGTATGTTCAATGGATATGTCATCAGGATTTGGCACACCTAATGTTTTAAGGGATAGGGTCTCATTTATATCTTTGTCCTCCCTTAAAGGTGGTAGATCACTTAGATGCAATCCATCATGTTGATGATAAGGCAAGGTATCTTCATGAATTAATTCACCTTCTTTAGAAGTTTGATAGGGTTGGGTGGAATTTGTATGAGAAAAAGGATTTATTTTTGTAATTTCACTCACATGGTCATTTACAAGATGGTTACCATGCTCAACCTCAATAACTTCAACATAAAGGTTAGTGTTTTGATTTTCTAGGAGTTTATTTTGTTGATTGAAGGTTGTTACCCCTTGCTTATAAAAGGGTTCCTTAGGTATAATCATGTACTCAAATTTTCCTTTGATAGGGATTAATAGTTCTAAGAAATCTGACCTAAATAAGCCCCAAAACTTGTCTTAAAAAGTTGTCAATAAGAGCACACCATAAGTGGGTGACATGTCAACTACTAGGATATTCATATAACATGTAAATGTAGGGTATTGTTTAAGTTGTACCTTTACTCCTTTTAATGACCTTACTACAGATACATTAGATCCATCAAGTTGAATCACACTTTTCATTTGTGGTATCATTTGTGCTCCTAAAGCCTTACATACATCAAGAGGCATGACACTAATAGTTACACTGGAATCCATTAAATAGTTGTGGACATTCTTCTTTAAAATAATCAAAGTCACTAGGAAAGGAGGGTGGTCCTTCTTGCTTGACATGGAATTGTTCACGTTTTGTATTGATAGTGTATTAAGACTTTCTGTGAGGTGAACTTGCCTTTTGGGGATTTGGAATTTTTCTCTTTGGGCTTCAAGTGTATGAACTATATCGTGAATCATCTCTTTCATTTTGTTAAGCTGTAGGAGATCATACATTGAAATGGTAGGTTTAACTATTTTTAGATCCTCAACCATATCATAATTCCTATGTTCATCTTTGGCTTTTTGTTGAGGTGGGGTTCTTGTAAGTATAAAAGGATGGTTTGGTTGTTATGGGGTGGTTACTTGGGATGGCCCAGATTGGCTGTTTGCATTATATTAACTAGAAACTCTTCTATTCGGAGGCATGTAGGAATTATTCCTAGTTTGTTGTTATGTGGTATTCACAATGTCATTAAGTCTATGATAATGAGTGTTGTGTGGATTAGGATCACCTACCATAACTTGTTCTAATGAGGAAACCTCTTCATTTTCTATTCCATGAGGTACATTAAGGACCATGATAGGGGTTTTTCCATTTTTTTTACCCTTGGGCATTGTCACCATATAATGCCAAGAATTGATGACAAGTCTTTTCAAAATTTTACCTCATGTTATGGAGACAACAATAATCATCGTTGATTGATGTACTTGGCTTTTCTGGTTGTTTAATGGCTTTGTTATTGTTTCTCTTTAGCTTAATTACTTCCTTGGAAAGTTTCTATAGTGAAGTTAGTATTTAGATCATCTGGTTTTTGGTTTGAGTTGGAGGCTCAATAGAATTCGATGTTCCATTTGGATTTATAATGGGTTGGATCAAGAATTTTGATTGGTAATCATTCAAACTAGTGTTGAATGGTAAGAATGAAGAGGACATGGGGCCTTAAGAGTAATTTCTTGAAGGTTGAGTGTTTGCACATGCCTGCCTGCAATCGCTACCATTGATGAAAGGAGAAGGAGAAAAGAGGTTGCCGTAGTTATCGAGAGGCTCACCATAGACCGTCATGGGCCTTACTATCATCTGATGTGCCACTGTCTGCCAAGAAAACTATTGCCAGTTGATTTCTCGATTTCTGCTACATGTCTATTGAACTATGTGTTGGAGATTTGCGATTTCCAAGAAAATTTCATGAACCATTCACGGTGGATTTGGCCACGCATATAGAAGAGTGTAAAATCCACATTGGGTACATAAATTATAATTTTTCATGCAATGGTATCTTGATTTTCAACATTCAACCATAACATTCATTGTCCATTAAAATCTTATCTATTTTTTCCTACAAATAGTGTCCAATCTTACCTGTTTTTACCTACAAATCGTGTCTGTGTCTAACACCTTTTATTGATAGATGCTCCTACTCCGCCATTTGTAAGGAATTGGATGCTTCCACTGCCAGACTCTCAAAACACCTTAAGATCCATTTTCTAGTAAAATCTAATGCTTGTATTTCTCTCTTCTAGCTCTAAAATTCTTTGTTTCATCTTCAATTTTTCTTAGTATCTCACTGCATTTGTGGGTAATGACGAAGGAGAAGATGAGTGTTTCTCCTGATGAAGGAGGTTTTGTCTACCCAGTCTGATTTGGGTGAAGATGTTGTTGTCAGCTATCGTCTGATTTTCTATAAAAAATATCCAAAAAGAAAGGTCTATATCGATGGACAACTATGGCATATATAGTATATTAGCTATTGTCTAATTTTTAGCTACCCAACGGCTGTTGAGGATTGCTTACGTTGCTCTTTTGCTTACCCTAACCATCTGTTTATTTGGGGTTTCTTGTGGGAACCTTCACTTCTCTAAGCCTGCTTCCAAGATACGTAGTCTAGCAGCGTTCTTGACATGCTGAGTTCTTTTTCTATGTACATAAAAGAACCGTCTCACTTACTAGTTGCTTGGTTCAATCATTTTTTTTCTTTGAGGTTCTTTTAAGATTTTCTTAATTTTTTCATGTTTAATTACAATTTGTTCAAGGAGATAAAATATTTGGAGGTTCTCATTGAATCATTTTTTTCTGATCATTTGATTCCTATTATTTTTTAGAACTTTTCCTTTTTGTTTTGTACTTTGGTTAAATACAAGAAGATTAATGGTCCAACCGAATATCAGAAATTTTCTGTCCCTATCTTTATTTGACATTGTAGAGTTTAATGTTAGGGTGAATACTTGAAGAAAATAGATTGGAGATTTTAGCAAAAAGAGAACATATTCTCTTGGCTGAATATTTATTATACTTTTCATCATTTAATAATTTCAGAATAGCTTTTTGTTCAGTATGCAATGCTTACCTCATCAAGACCATTCTTTACTGTTTTAGATAATTGTGTTTTTATTTTTGAAGTGTGCTTAAGTTCTGAGTGCATCGATGTCTTGTCACTCTTTGAAGGCATACTAGAAAAAAAATTACTGAAGTGGTTTTGCATTATCATTAAGCTTACAGAAAACATTTCACTTTAATCAATTATTGCCTCTGATACAACATTCTGTTTGGTTTCTAGTTTAATTGTAGTTATGACACTTTTTTTCTAGGTTGGTTGGTTTGTTTCTTTTGATCAAAGCAAAAAAGATTGATGAACAGAATCGGAATTATGTAGACCAAACCCTGCTTGCAGTCATCAGTTGGATCCCTTTTGCATACATTAAAGCTACTTTCACTATTCTTCAACTTGGGCTTTATTCCTTCATTTAAAGAAGCAATTCCTTCATGATGTAATATTTCATATTTTATGAAATCCCACCCCTATTTCAATAGTTATTAAGTATATTAGTCTATGATTTTCAATTTTTTTCTATTCCTTATTGAAATTTCATTTTGTTATTTTTAAACTTATCACTATTTTGCATTTTCAATTTTTCCCCTGACTCTATTATTATTTTGCATTTACGGATTTATTGCATTGAATGACATTTTAGTGTTAAAGATCTTAAGACATTTTTCTAAAAGCTCTTTGAAAGTAGAAAAAGAAAAAATAGATACCCTTAGTCACAATAATTTGGGTAATTGGTAAGTATATCTATTTGTAATTTTTTTTAAAAAAATTCATTTTAACTTTTGTGAAGAGTACCAATCATATCTCATTTTTTAATTTTTACCATTAATATTTACAGAGTCATAAAGATGAGCTCTATTAAAGACATAGATATCATGAACTTGGCATGAAAACGTTGAAGGAATGGAAGCAATTTTGACAAGAAAGTGGTTGTTCTATTATAATGGATGGATGGACTGATATTTATCAACATTCATTAATTAATATTATAATTAGTTGTCAACTTGGACCATTTTTTCTTAATTCTATAGACTGATCCAATCATATAAAAGATGCTAATTTTCAAGCCAAATTATTATATATAGCAATTGAAACTATTGGTTCAAGCAACATTATTAAAATTATA